>NIVC01004598.1:0-40964 GCA_002269645.1 Macrostomum lignano
TGGACGACATAGCGCGGCGCAGGGTGCTTGCCTGGGGCGCATTTCGCACCGTGCGGACTGTCCCCGCGTTGCCGATCGGCTGAGAGGACGGCTGTTCCAGGCAGTCATAGAAACCGTCCTTCTTTACAATGCTGAAACGCTGACCGGCTCGCAGGAGCGGTAACTCGAGGCCGCTCACGCTGGACTTCTACGAGCCGCCTACAGTGTCCACTACTCGCCGACCGCCACCAAAAACACCAGCAATGACGAGCTTTACCGTCGGGCCCAGCTCTCCGACCCAGCCAGCTGCTGCGCATCCAGCACCTACAGCTGGCCGGTCGATAGACCGGTCGACGTCGATAGACCGGGAACGTCGGATTGCTGTACGGGCCTCCTTACAGAGCTTTTAGTGTATAGAGTGACAGAAATATCCGTACTACTAAAAGCTTATATAATGCACTCTTCCATATTCTCTTCATCTTCCGAGTGAACCTCATACCTTAGTCACATAACCGACTGCTGGGGCGTCGCCACCGGGGAGACAGGAGAACATGTCCCCCCCCCCCACCCCCAGTGAAATTAATTTGTTTCAAGGCGCCAAAATGCGAGTGCCTGAGGTCCTACAACGTACATGCAGTGTATATGTAGCCAAAACGATCAAGTGCCTGTGGTAATATGTCGGCATTTAGTCGTACATGTACATGTAGAGTCCTTCCCCCCAGCTACCATAAAATTGATATAATAACCGAGATTCTGAGCAAATTTCTAACTGAATAATTAATGATGCTGAGCTGTGTTTTTAAGATAGTTAACTGTAAATACAAGCTATATATGTACACCTCCAAGAAATTAAAACTCCCAAGCGCAACTGACATTTTACTATGATGCGGATAATAGGTGGTTCTACTGTTTAACTAAATGCGGTCTACAGTCGCAAAAAACACGATAATTAAAAAATCACAAGCACGTATTTACGTGCATGTATGCGTAGGTTATGCCAATTAATAAAAAAGTGCAAAATACGCGTCAGTCAGTTAATTATAGACATCTTTGCTCTAAGAATTTGCGGCTGCTAATTTAATTAATATAGGCTCAGACAATGCAGTTTCAATAAAAGCTTAAAAAATTCGTGGAACCAAAGCCAGCTGTCAAATGTCAACTGCTGGCTCCCGAATGAACTTCTCTACCAAATTGCATTTGTGTAGCTGGCCAGTTGTGTGCTACCAAGCGAATCTCGAATCTTATAATGATTTTCTAATCGAATAGTATTGAAGAATGTCTGCTGCAGTAATTTACCGTTATCTGACACTGTCAAATTATAGGCTAACGGAAAATTGTCCGATTTCCAACGGAAGCAACTCTCGGCATTGATAAGCCTTGGCAATTGGAAAACTTGAGTATAAAACTCAAGCTGTAGAGATTCCACGAAATAAAGTTATAATCCGAAACTTCTCCTATAAGCGAGAGCAAGAACTTCAGTCAGTAAAATCCTCTTTCTCGTGAGTAAAAACTCGTGGCTTTTTTGTTTCAATTTAGCTTTCCGACCAATTAGGCTCTCATAAAGATCTCAACCGCCTTTCAGACAATAACAGACAAAATGCGTTTCTCCCTGATGCTCCTGGCTCTTCTGGTCGCCGTTGCCAAGGCCGACGTTCAGTTTGCCGCGGACAATGACGCCACTATTGACTACGACTTCAACTGCATGACTCTGACTCAGGAGAGTCGCCAGTGCCTCACCGAGCTGCTGATGGAGGGCCGATGCAACGCCGAGCAGCTGGGCACCGCGGCCAAGATTGCCAACTGTCTGGTGTCCGGATGCGGCGGCTCAGCCTCCGAGTACCAGAGGTGCATCGAGGTCTAAGACTGGCATTGAATGATCGTTAATATCCGATTTATCAAATGAAGCTGGATGAAAGTACACACACAAGAAGAAATATACGCGAGCTTGTTGCAGTTGTCCCCGGGTCTTTTGGGGGCGTAGAAATTGTTGAATAGAAATAAAACAAGTATGCGTGACTGCCCGGTCTGGGCAATCGGGTTGTTTCTTTTTGATTCTGGTTATTCTGTAAAAGGATTACTGGTTTGATTTGGTAGTTCGGTCACCAGGCTTCCCGACAATTCCCAATCCTATAGCTAGTTACTTGGATAATTGAATAAAGAACGAAGACAGGAATCCAAAAAAACAAAATGTGTTGACTTAGCTGCAGGGCGCTCCGTGAGTCCGAAAACAGCGTTGCCGCCCATTTCGATAACCCCTGGCGACCACGGGCAGCTGGTGCTGCGGTGTCGCGCAGGGAGTACTGGTTGTTGTTGTTTTTAACCCTCGCCAGGGTCGCGCTGGACAGGCAGCGACAGGAACTCAGCGACTTCAACAGGGTTGCGCCACAGGTCAGAAGGCACCAACTCGGTGGGGTGAGTCGGGCAATTAAAAGATGCAGGCAATCATGCGTGGCCGCGTCGCACTCAGGACAGCTTGGAGGCGTCTCAGGATTCAACCGGTGCTGGTAACTACGTAGCATAGGACTGAAGCCAGAGCGCAGTTGGGCGAGCAGAGAGCGGGTCCGACGCGGCAAGGAACGCTCGGAATCGCAGACGTCGGGGCGAAGGCCGACGACGCGGTTAGGAGGTAGGCCGTCGATGTGATTGAGCACGATGAGCGAGTGTTGAGCTCGCCTCGCCCTGTCCCAGGCTGCCGCGTCGTCGAGGACCGCCGGGGCTTCGACTGGCTGCCAGGAATCGTCAAAGAATGGTGCGGTAAAAATGGACGGCTTCATGCGCCGGCGCGGGGCCGGGCAGGCGAAAAGGTGGTAGCAGGGGTGCTCAGGACGGCGAGAAGCCAGGAGGAACTGGAGAGACAGGAGCCTGTTGTGCTGCTGGACCGGGAGCATCCGGGTCTCGCAGTGAAGGTCGGCAACAGAGGTATTGACGGTGCAGCCGGTGATGCACCGAATGGCCGCGTTTTGGACCGACTGGAGCCCGTTCCAGGAGGTGGACGAGATGTCAGGTCCCCAAACAGGAGCAGCGTAGTTGAGGATGCTGCGCGAAATGGCCTTGTAGGTGTTGAGCAGCAGCTCCTTGCAGCTGCCCCAACTGCTACCCGCCAAGCAGCGGAGGACGCTGTTACGTTTGTGGGCCTTCTCGATAGTGGCCTTGACGTGATGGCTGAACGTCATCTTCGGATCAAAGATCACGCCCAGGATCTATCGAGGCCTATTGGAGAGTCTCCAATATGGTCCGCTTTCGTCCCGCGAGAATCGTAGGGCAAGTGGAGACGACTCCGACACCTGTCGGTGCAAATGGACCATGCTCTCTCTACCCGGGATCGCGCTCTTCGCGCTGCGCCATACCTCAGGGAGTACTGGTTGTGCCGGTGTCCGCAGCACGGCCGGCCACCTCCTGGAGAGTCCAGGAGGTGGATTGTCGCTCGCCCGGTAGCCCTTAGGTAGCGAACGAGCTGGTAGAGATTCTCGGGCCTGAAAACGTCGGAGAGGTCCGGGTTTGGGCCGAGGTAGGTGAGCCTGTCCTGAGTAAAGGCGGGGCATTCACAGATGAAGTGCTCCGCATTCTCAACACCGGAGAGGCAGAATGGGCATTTCTCACTGCGGATTTTTCCCTGGAGGTAAAGATGCCTGGCAAAACAGCCATGACCCGAGAGGGCCATGGTCACTGCCCTGATGTCCCTGCGGCAGGGCCCTGCGCAGGGCGGAGGAAACAAAATGTGTTAATAATAATTGTTTATTTCGATGCAAAGGTGTTATTTTTATTTTCTTAATTTCTCTTAGTATCTTAATTTCCTTAGAATTTTAATGAGTGCCCAAATACCTCGGTTGTTGAGACAAGAATACTCCTTGTGCAATTTAACCTACATTTGTACCTTTTACTAACTTCCTTTTTACATTCTGATTTTTAAAATAGACCACTATTACTACTAGCTAGAATAACTAGTCTATCTAGGAGCTAGTATCTGTGTAGTAATCGATAGCTTTATTGCAGAGACAATCAATTGAAGCAACATGTACGCATAATGCTTTAGTTGCCGGCATCATCTCTCCGACTCTGAACAATGATGGGAAAGTAAAAAAAACTGGCCTCTCTAGAAGTGCTAAACAGTTGAAGTAAAGTAAGTACATCAGCGAGGCATAAAACAGCATTATGTTTGTTTTTTATCGTATTGAATTATAAATTTAATCTATGTACATGTAAATGATGATTAAAAGGCAAAATTTAAATTTGTTTTCCAGCTGTCAGGGATCTTGCAAATTTTCATTTGACACCGGCACGTTTGTCACTGGCCTTCACCCAGGCGGAGCTTGATCTGGGCCTTCAACAGATGGCACAAAGCAATTCTATGGACACTCTGATGCAAATCTCTTGAGTTTCGCTGATCAAGCCTCGACAGTGGGCAAGCCTCCACTGCTGGACATCGTCAGCTAGCTAGTCTCTCAAGCATTCAGTCACTACCCCGACGCCGTCGGCACCTTCAACAGATGACACCAGGCACCGGATGGTGCCCCTGTGCTGCTCCGTTCTGGCGCAGCAACCCCCCCCGCCCCTTGGTAGTTCTACTGTTAAAACAGTTTTAACGAGAAAAATTTTGGTCATTATAGTAAAAGTAAAAATAGTTATTGAAGCAACAGACAAGATAACTAAAAGTATATGAACATACACACTTAAACAAGAAACGGAAGCAAGCAAAGAAACAAAATAGACAATTAACAATTTAAAAGTAAAAAAGTGCAGAATTATTGAAATTATTAATAAAACATGCCGACGAAGCTGCTTATATTTTCTCAATTAAACTACTGCACGACTGTACAATCCTGAATTTAGCAAAGTAGACGATTCGGAAGGCATGTTAAAAATCTTAATAATAACCTGTGTTATTATTATCCAACTAAAACCATTTGCATCGTAGAAGTCTCCGCAACATCAAAGCTAAGAATTTGAATTGTAAATACATGAAATTTTTTGAAGTAGCTAGATCGGGATATTTATTGTAGAAATAGGAAGTATAAAAAATTCTTGGCTCAACCAAGACGTCTCTATATTCAGTCTCAGCCTACGCTTGGAAACTATTCAGATTCTAGCTGTGCTTCTGAGCTGCATTCTTCTTCCGGGTAGCAACTGGGGTTGACCTGCGGCTGTTCGGCTGCGATTGCTGCCTTCTTATGGAGGTTTGATGCCGCTCCTTGTCCGTTGTCATTTTGGGTGACCTCAATGTCGAAGAATCCGACATCGATGCTGTCGACGAAGTCAGACGCTCAAAAACAGACGCCGATCTGGATGTTGACAGTTTTGTTGCCGCTCTTGGCGACATCGGCGGCGGCGGCGTCGATTTCGGTAAGGTTGACTTGGCGGTTGGTCCACTTCCGGTTTGCTTGCTTCCGGTTGGGCTACTTCCGGTTTGCTTGCTTCCGGTTGGTTCACATCCAGTTTGCTTGCTTCCGGTTGGTCTACTTCCGGTTTGCTTGCTTCCGGTTGGTCTAATTCCGGTTTGCTTGCTTCCGGTTGGTCCACTTCCAGTTTGCTTGCTTCCGGTTGGTCTACCTCAGGTTTGCTTGCTTCCGGTTGGTCCACTTCCAGTTTGCTTGCTTTCGGTTGGTCCACTTTCGGTTTTATTGCTTCCAGTTGGTGCACTTCCGGTTTGCTTGCTTCCGGTTGGTCCACTTTTAGAAACATTGTTCGTTCCGCCGCGCCGCTGGAACAGCGAGTGCACGATGGTCTGCGGTACGCAACGCAAAGCGTCGCTGCTGTCCGATCCCGAAGATTTTCGATTGGCTACGGGCGACAGAGCGGCGCTGGCGGTGCCGGAAGTACCCGGCGTGTTTGTTGCCATAGGAACGCGGCTAACAACAAGTCGACCACCGGCACCGATGGAGGCGCGCAGCAGAGTCGGCGCCGGAGTCACCTGCAGCACCGGCAGCCTCGACGGTGGCGGCGGCGGCGAGCTCAGCAGGTAAAGGCCAAGCGCTTCATCGAATTTCAACTCAGCAACGCTCGGATCCTCGTTGAGAACGTCGACAGGCCGAGCGGGACTCGGCGCCGCGGGACCGGCGGCTTGGCGGCAGCCGGCGGTCCCGGGCGGTGCCGATACGGGCGGACCGGCGCGCAGCTCCGGCCGGCGTCGAGCAACCATCGACAAGGGCGGCTCCGCGGACGGCGGCACGATTTCGACGACGGCCCGATCGACCTCTGGCTCCGGCGGAGGTGGCAGCGGCTGCGCTGACTCCGCCTGCAGGCGAATGCCGAGGATCCGAGCGTATAGTAGCTCGTGGGACGCCGACGCGGCTGCTACTACCGAGGAGCTGCGTCGCTGGCCCGCTGTTGGCGGCGGCTTCTGAGCGGTATCAGTGGCGGCGGCGTCAACTCCGCCGACGCCGAACGCCGTGCGTCGACGACGCCGTGTCGAACGACCTCCGGCGATGGTCGAGACGGCGAAATGGCGAAGGGCAGCCTCCAGCTCACAGGAGGACGTCGATGATGCTGCAGTTGACGCGGCCGAGGACGAAGACATGGAAGAGTTTTGATCAGTAAAGATGCCGCTGTCCACGGAAGCTAACGACGCCGCGTCATCAGCCGGCTGAGGCGGCAGAGTGGCTGCAGAGCCGCCGGTCTCAAAGTACATGGAGACGCTCTGAACGTCGCGTAGCGAGGCGGTACCAGTGAGATTGTTTCGGCCGTTGCACGACGCTTTTCCGCTACCTGTTTTTGGTAATTAAAGAATTCGGAGTTGTGAGCTTGATGCAAATACGAGGATTAGGGTCTCTGCTCTGGGAACAGGTGAAGGTCACGGGATTAGTGATCTACAGGACGTGAAGTGATCTGGATTGAAGTCGTCGGAGATGGTGATCTAAAGAACATTTGGAGATCAGACTTGGTGATCTACAGAACTGTTACAGACGAACTTGCGATCTGCGGAACTGGCTTTTTTAGCAGTGTCTTAATTACGATGTCTTTGCTGCCGTTGCAAGTTGTTCAGATAATTTGTCTGCTCCTGGTCCAAGTTGGTTAAGAAAGTAGACAGAATGTTGAAGCAGTCGCCAAGCTGAAATGTGCCCCTCTCCTCGCAGAAGTACTCAGCCAGATTGATTCTCTCCTGATGCAGCGTGTCCAGCCTCTCCTGCGCCAGCTGCAGTTCGTGTCGCGATTTCTAAAAGTAGAATGACGTCGCATACGTCACGTGATTTATTGGATTAATCGGCCACGAAACGTCCCTATACATGTACATGTAAGTCACGTGATCTATGAGGTCAGTGGGCGTTAGCCGCTGTGGCATTTTGCCGTAGTGCCAAAAACTGAGTGTACACTTCGTTTTAAGTTCACGTGACATATTACGTCATAAAACTAGTACTTTTGAAAAGATATAAAGTCGCCAACCTGCAAAAATGGAGCCATGCTGTGCCGGAAATCCTCAGTGACCAGCCTCAGCTGAGTCTGCATCTGACCGATTCGGCCTAGAAAGCTGGCCACATCGCCGCTAATGACTTCTACGTTGATCCTGTGGGCCAATATAGCAAATAATAAGAATGCATGCCCCTCTAGAATGCTACGAGCGTAGCTTTTTAACAAGCTTTTGAGTGTCGAGATCTTCAGCGTCAAAATTTGTGTTCGGAGCGCCGAAATGAAAGTCAGGGGTCCGAGATGAGAGTCAGGGAGTGTCATGGAAGGCAATGAGAGTCAGAGATGGTAAAATGAGTGTCGTGGAGGGCAATGAAAGTCAGGGATGCCGAAATGAGTGTCATGGGGAGCAATGAGTCAGAGGTGCCGAAATGAGTGTCATGGGGAGCAATGAGTCAGAGATGCCGAAATGAGTGTCATGGGGAGCAATGAGTCAGGGATGCCGAAATGAGTGTCATGGGGAGCAATGAGTCAGGGATGCCGAAATGAGTGTCATGGGGAGCAATGAGTCAGAGATGCCGGAATGAGTGTCATGTGGAGCAATGAGTCAGGGATGCCGAAATGAGTGTCATGGGGAGCAATGAGTCAGAGATGCCGAAATGAGTGTCATGGGGAGCAATGAGTCAGGGATGCCGAAATGAGTGTCATGGGGAGCAATGAGTCAGAGATGCCGAAATGAGTGTCATGGGGGGGGGCAGTGGGAGTCAGAGATGCCAAAATGAGTGTCAGGGGCCAATTCAGAGAGTCCAATGGGTCTGAAGTGTAGTGGCCGTCTCTAATACACGTAAACGCCCCACTGCCTCAAGTGAGTTTAAACTCGAAATTAAAGGGATACATACAAGGAAACTATAAAAAATATCCTTACTTAACAGCTGACGAAAGATTTGGCATAGAAGACTTCAACTCGAGTAGGAATTCGTGATTCTGCCTGACAACTGCCTGCAAGTTTGAGATTATAGTATACATGTATAATATTATTCTACTACCATGTCGTAATTAACCGACACGTCCGGTAGAATGCACAAATGCATAATGCAGACAGTCTTCGGAAGAAGCAAATACGTAATTTTATGGTGAAATTTGACACCACGCAAGCTGAAATTTTGGGGGCATGAATGCGACGTATTAACTATTACGTATGGCAAACAATTAGGCGAGCGCACCTCGTATAGAAAGGTGAGAAGGCTCAACCGGCTGTTTGCCACCGCTTTGATGTCTCCTAGTTTTGTTAGACTGTGCAGCCGAAAGCCGGAGGCATTTCCGAGCTGAGCTGCGCCCTAAAACAATATTTAGTTATTATTAATATTAATTTATAACAAAAAATTAGGCCAAAAAAACAAAAGTAAAATAAGGTATCTAATCTATCTAAACCGTATTAAACCTAATTAAATTCTTGACCAAAGTGAAATAAACTCAGAACTAAGTTTTGTTAAATTGAACAAAAGAAAACTCAGCTAACTAAACTTAAACTTAATTAAACTTAACTAATAACTATACAATCGGATAATTTCAAATAAAAAACCCAAAGAAAATTCCGAAGTAGACATATGAACAAAACTGATCTAAATTTAAATTATCTACATTTACTTAACGTTTTTAAATTAAAGCTAATTAAAATTATTAATTATATGTCAACAAAAGATCTGAAAGATATTATGTTAAATTTACCACCAAACTACTCAAAAAAACTAAACCAGATAAAAACCTGATAAACCAGGTAAAAGAAACCAAACTGAGCCAACTAAACTTGATTAAAACAAATTTAAACACGTTAACTTACGGAATTCAGATAGTTACCGATCTTCAGTATCAGATGCAGTATATCGCGTAGACTTTGAGAATGAAGAATATCTAAAATCAATGACCTTATCAAGTTAAATAAGTTCTTAACAAAATTATAGTGACAGTTGAAAAATAACAAATAACAAACCTCTGCAGGTGTCGATCACGCTGTCAAGGTTGATCAGGACGTCATCCATTTGGGCTTGGTATTCCGCCCTGGTTAAAAGCATCTCCAGATGGCTGGCGAAACTGCGATTTTGTTTGTTGGGAATAATACTGCTACTACTACTATTACTAATACTAATAATGTTAATACGAGCGCGTAATAACAATAATAAAATAATTGATTACACCTGCCCTAATGGCCAGATGTGCAACCGACAGCTCAGCCGCAGCTATTGCGCGGCGCATCTGAAGGCTGCGTACGGCTGTTCAGTCCAAGGACTGGGGGGTCGCCACACAGCCTCAATTACCCCAGCTAATGCTGGCACCCCATTTTACAGCTGGGTGAACTGAATTCAGCAATGCAGGAGTTTAAGTGTCTTGCTCAAAGTGACATTGTTTCAGTAGGATCTGGTATCGAACCCCCGACCTAGCTTAATTCTTGTTGGAAAGCTTCGATAGAAACTGTTGACTGACACAAAGTATAAACAAAATAAAAATAATATTTTATTTGCATTGTACTAGAGATTCTCTAGATAGAAAACATACAAGCATTAGTAGACTAGAGATTAGAGACTAGAGATTAGATATTAGACAATAAAGCCTTGAGAATAGACTTAAAATTAGAGACTTGAGATTAGACTTGAGATTAAAGACTTGAGATTAGAGACTAGAGATCAGAAGCTAAGAGGTTAGACACTAAAGATCGGAGACTATAACTATAGAGGTTAACGACTAGAGATTATAGAAAAGTAAATGAAAGAGTTGAGAGTAAGATCTCAGAGTAGAAATAAGCAATTAAAACGAGACAGCTGACGTAAAGACACATCGAAAGTCTAGTAGAAAGGAAGGCCACAGTCATATCTAGCGGCGATGCTGTTTGGACAATAAAAACTGCTTTTACTGCCCACATCAGCTGTTTCTCGTTCAGCCTCTCGACGCTTAATTCCGGAAGCAGAACTTTACAATTCTGATCGACATAGCAAGTGTTCGCACTAAAATGTCAATCGCCATCGCGTTGAAGTCCCGCTGCACCGCCATACCACACTTGGGCATTGTCTCCAAGCTCGTAGACAGGTGGGGAGAGCTTCGCAAAGCAATAAATATTTATGGACCCAACGGGTTCAACCGACAAAGTTTTTGGGGAACTAGGTCGAATCAGGAATATTCGTTGGTTCTGCATCAATACGGTATAGGGCAAGAGTGCATCTTACAAAAGCAGCAAAGATATGCCTACATGGAATTGCATAGCCAGTGCTGTTGTACACAGACTTGGGTAAGGGGATGTCTGTACGGAGGGGTGCACATTGTCCTGGGCTGTGCGTACATACAGGTAGCTACTGGAACCGGGATTGAGGTTCTAGCTTGACATTTCTTGATGAAACATCCTCTGGTAATTCAAGGCAAGTGTGCGCCGCCAACATAGCCACTGTGCTGGTTTGATTATTTAACATTATTCGGGGACAGAGTGAAATTTTGAATGGTTTAATGACAAAAGGACTACAACTAAAAGTTCGCAGAAACTTCATCAACTCCCACCTGTCACCCAACTCAGCATCATCAACTCCCACCTGTCACCCACCTCAGCATCCTCAACTCCCACCTGTCACCCACCCCAGCATCATCAACTCCCACCTGTCACCCACCTCAGCATCATCAACTCCCACCTGTCACCCAACTCAGCATCATCAACTCCCACCTGTCACCCACCTCAGCATCCTCAACTCCCACCTGTCACCCACCTCAGCATCATCAACTCCCACCTGTCACCCACCTCAGCATCATCAACTCCCACCTGTCACCCACCTCAGCATCATCAACTCCCACCTGTCACCCAACTCAGCATCATCAACTCCCACCTGTCACCCACCTCAGCATCCTCAACTCCCACCTGTCACCCAACTCAGCATCATCAACTCCCACCTGTCACCCACCTCAGCATCCTCAACTCCCACCTGTCACCCAACTCAGCATCATCAACTCCCACCTGTCACCCACCTCAGCATCATCAACTCCCACCTGTCACCCACCTCAGCATCCTCAACTCCCACCTGTCACCCACCTCAGCATCCTCAACTCCCACCGGTCACCCACCTCAGCATCATCAACTCCCACCTGTCACCCAGCTTAGCATCCTCAACTCCCACCTGTCACACACCTCAGCATCGTGTCAACTTTACGAGGTGAAACAGCCGAGAAAACGCCACAGGTACTCACTGTTTATTCTGTGCCAACAGGTACACAAACTTTGAGGCCATATCCAATCGCTCTGGATCTCCATGGTAACCAGTTATTCGGTCCAATTCGTTGCTGTCAGGCAAATTTTTCAGCAATTCCTTCAATTGATTGGCTGTCAGTTGATTGTCCGAATTCTCGTCCTGACTCCGGCTGCTTAGCAACCAGGTGACTGTGTGCTCTACTGGCTGACGGAACTGACGCAACAGTATGCTCAGGCTGAGGCACTTGCGCTGGTCTAGCAAAGAGATCTGCGGGTCGAGAGTGGATGATGTCACTTTAATCCAGCTCTAATCCAACTCTAATCCAACTCTAATCCAACTCTGATCCAACTCTAATCCAACTCTAATCCAACTCTAATCCAACTGTAATCCAACTCTAATCCAACTCTAATCCAACTCTAATCCAACTCTAATCCAACTCTAATCCAACTCTAATCCAACTCTAATCCAACTGTAATCCAACTCTAATCTAACTCTAATCCAACTCTAATCCAACTCTAATCCAACTCTAATCCAACTCTAATCCAACTCTAATCCAACTGTAATCCAACTCTAATCTAACTCTAATCCAACTCTAATCCAACTCTAATCCAACTCTAATCCAACTCTAATCCAACTGTAATCCAACTCTAATACAACTCTAATCCAACTCTAATCCAACTCTAATCCAACTCTAATCCAACTCTAATCCAACTCTAATCCAACTCTAATACAGCTCTACCTTATCTGTTTTAGAAAATTAACAAAAATCTGCAGCTCAGTAAAAAGTCAGATAAGCCAGGCAATCATCCCTACCAGGTAAAACAGCGCAAATGTTGCGCTAAACGCAGCGAAACCAGAACCCAACCCAAACTGTAGAATTGTAAACGATGATTCATTCTGCGAGGCAAATACTACTTCTTGTTAGGGGATCTGAACCATTTCCCCCTCCTGGTAAGGTGAGATTTTCTGACGTTCTCCCTCTGCCTATCGAAGTACGTCTGACCCGAACTGCTGCACAACCTGCTGCAGTTCTGCGCAACAAGAAAAGTTCTGTCTGCTTTGGGCAGCAAGACGAAACTATGATGGAAAACGTGGCGTTTCCTGTTCAGGCCAGAATTCAAGAAATACTATACCGCATAGTACACACATTTTGCACCACAGACCGGGTATGACAATTGCAGAGCAGATCAGATACACAGTGACAGCAGATGAAGCCAACTAACACAACAGACACACAAAGATAAAAACCAATACACAGCAGAAATCAAAGATGACAAACACCGGTGCACAACAGAAGACACTGTATAAACACAACAGAAGACACTCTACAAACACCAGTACGCAAAGAAGACACTGTACAAACACCAGTGCACAAAGAAGACACTGTACAAACACTGGTGCACAACAGAAGACACTGTACAAACACCGGTGCACAACAGAAGACACTGTACAAACACCGGTGCACAACAGAAGACACTGTACAAACACCGGTGCACAACAGAAGACACTGTACAAACACCGGTGCACAACAGAAGACACTGTACAAACACTGGTGCACAAAGAAGACACTGTACAAACACTGGTGCACAACAGAAGACACTGTACAAACACCGGTGCACAACAGAAGACACTGTACAAATACCGGTGCACAACAGAAGACACTGTACAAACACCGGTGCACAACAGAAGACACTGTACAAACACTGGTGCACAAAGAAGACACTGTACAAACACCGGTGCACAACAGAAGACACTGTACAAACACAACAGAAGACACTGTACAAACACCAGTACGCAAAGAAGACACTGTACAAACACCAGTGCACAAAGAAGACACTGTACAAACACCAGTGCACAAAGAAGACACTGTACAAACACTGGTGCACAACAGAAGACACTGTACAAACACCGGTGCACAACAGAAGACACTGTATAAACACAACAGAAGACACTGTACAAACACCAGTACGCAAAGAAGACACTGTACAAACACCAGTGCACAAAGAAGACACTGTACAAACACCAGTGCACAAAGAAGACACTGTACAAACACTGGTGCACAAAGAAGACACTGTATAAACACAACAGAAGACACTGTACAAACACCAGTACGCAAAGAAGACACTGTACAAACACTGGTGCACAACAGAAGACACTGTACAAACACCGGTGCACAAAGAAGACACTGTACAAACACCAGTACACAAAGAAGACACTGTACAAACACCGGTGCACAACAGAAGACACTGTACAAACACCGGTGCACAACAGAAGACACTGTACAAACACCGGTGCACAACAGAAGACACTGTACAAACACCGGTGCACAACAGAAGACACTGTACAAACACCGGTGCACAACAGAAGACACTGTACAAACACCGGTGCACAACAGAAGACACTTCGTCTTGCAGCATAAGATCAAAATGCACCAAAACCTGCCGGTACCTCTTGATTTCTGTCAGAACTTCTTCGCCGATGAAAATCAACTCCGCTGACGCCACCATTCAGCCGCCTGCTGTCATTGGCTGCCTGACGGTCGACTGGCACGCTGAACAGCTCTTCCAACTGTTCGAAATCCACTTCAAGATTTTCGCCTAGCAGAGAAAACTGCTGCTGATGCTGGCGATGCTGATGCAGAGCCTGATTCCACACCGTCTGCTTGCCGCGGAGGCGACTGTGCGGCACAGCCGACCAAGCCAGCTTCTTCAGCTTCACCCGGGATGCCGCCGCGGAACTGCCGGGATGACCGACGGCTGCATCGCCAGATTGCGGCGGAGGCGGCGGCGGAGGCGGCGGAGGCGGAGGCGGAGGCGGAGGCGGAGGCGGAGGCGGCGTGGGCGGAGCTACCGAGTTTGGAGGTGGCATCTTTCTGCTGCTGCTGCTGCTGGCGGTTGGTGGCACCTGCCGTTATCAAGTTGACTGCGTGGGAGGAACTGCCAGTAAGATCATGCGAAAGCACGCAAGCTGACTGACTGGAATTGAAAGTAGAAGCTTAAAGGCTTACAGTGTGGCTGTTTGTGCAACGAAGGAGGAGAGGAGAGAGAGAGAGAGAGAGAGGAGAGAATCAGAACCAGTAGACACCATGACGGCCCAATCAGACCGCGTTTGCCTGGAAGAAGCAGACTCGACTGGCATGCAATGCAACTTTCAGCTTGCCGTCTATTGTATCGCTGAAGCAAGCGTTTCTTTGTGCGATTTTTTCCCGACAAGATCTGCTTCTTATCAACTATCATTTTCTACTTGATACATTGTACACGCTGGTATTGTTTGGCGCCATCAATTTCTGGAGAGACTATAAAAGTTTGCCTTTTTTCTGTTGCTGTCTGCTAAATGCTTTCGAGAACAACTTGGAGATTGTGTGATTCCTGGGTGGTTCCCACACGGATGCCAAATTCCTAATCCACATCTGCTAATTCTTATTTCTCAAATGTCAAATCCCGGTATTTTAATCCCGGTCTTTTAATCCCGGTCTTTTAATCCTGGTCTTTTAATCCTGGTATTTTAATCCTGGTCTTTTAATCCCGGTCTTTTAATCCTGGTCTTTTAATCCTGGTCTTTAAATCCCGGTCTTTTAATCCTGGTCTTTAAATCCTGGTCTTTTAATCCCGGTCTTTTAATCCTGGTCTTTTAATCCCGGTCTTTTAATCCTGGTCTTTTAATCCCGGTCTTTTAATCCTGGTCTTTTAATCCCGGTCTTTAAATCCCGGTCTTTTAATCCCGGTCTTTTAATCCCGGTCTTTTAATCCCGGTCTTTTAATCCTGGTCTTTTAATCCTGGCCTTTTAATCCCGGTCTTTAAATCCTGGTCTTTAAATCCTGGTCTTTAAATCCTGGTATTTTAATCCCTGTCTTTAAATCCTGATCTTCTAATCCCGGTCTTTTAATCCCGGTCTTTAAATTCTGGTCTTTTAATCCTGGTCTTTAAATCCTGGTCTTTTAATCCCGGTGTTTTAATCCCGGTCTTTAAATCCCGGTCTTTTAATCCCGGTCTTTAAATCCCGGTCTTTTGAATCCTGGTCTTTAAATCCCGGTCTTTTTATCCTGGTCTTTTAATCCCGGTCTTTAAATCCCGGTCTTTTTATCCTGGTCTTTTAATCCTGGTCTTTAAATCTCAGTCTTCGAATCTGAGTCTTTTGATCCAGAACTTCGAAGCCTCCCAGTCTTTACATTGGAGTTTTTGGTATTTCAAAGTACCGAAAAATAATTTTATCAACCAACAGCGCACGGAAACTAGGCAAAAATTGTGTATATACAAACTTTTTTAGAAAACAAGATTACTTATCATATTTTGACTGCTACATGTAAGTTTGACTAGCTTATAGTAGATGTTTAGCCCGCACACTGTAAAGTATATTTAGCTAACAGCTTCTGTTTGTTGAATTATACGTCGTAGATGAAATTTGAAGCCGTCAGAAATGCTGTGAGAAAATCTGCCTTTTTGGTTTCCTATATTTTAGCTAGATCTACCACATTGACAATAGGCTAGGCTAGTACGAGAATTTCTAGCTAAGACTTTTTACTGCCAGTTATAACTTCAGACTTACAAGTCAACTATACTGTAACACATTGCACGCTCGCCACACGCCCAAATGCTCCATAGTGAGGTGACTCAGCCAGTTGAAATTCTTTTAGAAAGTCGTGCCAATGACCCGTGAAGGCATCTGACTTTCCGGCCGCGGTCCCTGGTTCGATTCCCCGTGCGCGGTCACATTCATCATGCGCGGCACAGAGAGTGTACATGGCTGGAATAATGGCGCCAGATACATCGGGGAATAATGGCGCCAGATACATCGGAGAATAATGGCGCCGGATACATCGGGGAATAATGGCGCCAGATATATCGGAGAATAATGGCGCCAGATACATCGGGGAATAATGGCGCCAGATACATCGGAGAATAATGGCGCCGGATACATCGGGGAATAATGGCGCCAGATATATCGGAGAATAATGGCGCCGGATACATCGGGGAATAATGGCGCCAGATACATCGGGGAATAATGGCGCCAGATACATCGGGGAATAATGGCGCCAGATACATCGGGGAATAATGGCGCCAGATACATCGGGGAATAATGGCGCCAGATACATCGGGGAATAATGGCGCCAGATACATCGGGGGAATAATGGCGCCAGATACATCGGGGAATAATGGCGCCAGATACATCGGAGAATAATGGCGCCGGATACATCGGGGAATAATGGCGCCAGATACATCGCGGAATAATGGCGCCAGATACATCAGTGAATATTGACGCCAGATACATAAGGAAATAATATTGCCAGACACAAGGGAATAATGGCGCCAGATACATCGGGGAATAATGGCGCCAGATACATCGGGGGAATAATGGCGCCAGATACATCAGGGAATAATGGCGCCAGATACATCGGGGGAATAATGGCGCCAGATACATCGGGGGAATAATGGCGCCAGATACATCGGGGAATAATGGCGCCAGATACATCGGGGAATAATGGCGCCAGATACATCGGGGGAATAATGGCGCCAGATACATCGGGGAATAATGGCGCCAGATACATCGGGGGAATAATGGCGCCAGATACATCGGGAATAATCGCGCCAGATACATCGGGGGAATAATGGCGCCAGATACATCGGGGAATAATGGCGCCAGATACATCGGGGGAATAATGGTGCCAGATACATCGGGGGAATAATGGCGCCAGATACATCGGGGGAATAATGGCGCCAGATACATCAGGGAATAATGGCGCCAGATACATCGGGGGAATAATGGCGCCAGATACATCGGGGAATAATGGCGCCAGATACATCGGGGAATAATGGCGCCAGATACATCGGGGGAATAATGGCGCCAGATACATCGGGGAATAATGGCGCCAGATACATCGGGGAATAATGGCGCCAGATGCATCGGGGAATAATGGCGCCAGATACATCAGGGGAATAATGGCGCCAGATACATCGGGGGAATAATGGCGCCAGATACACCAGGGAATAATGGCGCCAGAAACGTCAGGGAATAGTGGCGCCAGAAACGTCAGTGAATAGTGGCGCCAGAAACGTCAGGGAATAGTGGCGCCAGAAACGTCAGTGAATAGTGGCGCCAGAAACGTCAGGGAATAGTGGCGCCAGAAACGTCAGGGAATAGTGGCGCCAGAAACGTCAGGGAATAGTGGCGCCAGAAACGTCAGGGAATAATGGCGCCAGAAAAACGCATAAAAGAGGTCCCAACTGTAAAAATGTTATTTACAGGTACTTTCGAAGACAGCCGAATTCCTAAAATGTTGCTACTAAATCTCTCAGCTAAGTACGAAACGGTTGAGAGAAAACAGGCAGTCACTAGCGGTGACCCCACTTGACCTCATTGAGCTTTACTCGCCTCAGTCTCTGCCCTACGAATGCCTCATTAGAACAAACCATTTGTTTAACCGTTTATTAGCGACGAAGGCGGTCGCATCGTGTTCACTTCGTATTTATTATTTCTAAAGGAAGCTCTAGGATTCTGGGCGGGTTTAGCTTGTCAGGAAGCAGCCAGTAATTATATAGCAATCTTGCAGGATAACTATAATCTATATAGTAAACTAGCATACGGTATGGTAAACATATTCCTATAGAAGAAGAAAAACACGGTAGACCCACTCTATTGAAGAAGAATTTTTTCGCCAAGTGTTTCAACGAGTTTGCCTCTGTCTGTGTGTGTGTGTGTGTTTGTGTAATAAAATGGAAAATTCGAGTAAACAGCAGCTGTGGCATTAAGATGTCGCTCAACGTTATTGACACGCAAGCGTGAAGAGGTGCTGCTGTGTTACGCAATCATTCTCTGCAAGCTTTTCGTATTTCGATTTGGGTATGGGCGCTTTTAGCCTGCTCAACTGCCTCTGCATGCTTGAGTAGTGTTCTGGGTCGCTTGCTACTCACTGATTCTTCTCTTGCGTGAAACTCGGAATTTTAAAGAAACCTTGAAAGTTTTTGTTCCATAGATTGAATAAATTCTAACATTAAGCAGTGCAACTGGCTTCTAATGAGTTGGATTTTTCATTAGTGAGGCCGGTTTCTAATGAGTTGGATTTTTCATTAGTGAGGCCGGTTTCTAATGAGTTGGAATCCTTATTAGTGAGGCTGGTTTCTAATGAGTTGGATTCTTCATTAGTCATTGGTGAGGCCGGTTTCTAATGAGTTGGATTCTTCATTAGTCATTAATGAGTCCGGTTTCTAATGAGTTGGATTCTTCATCAGTCGTTAGTGAGGCCGGTTTCTAATGAGTTGGATTCTTCATTAGTCGTTAGTGAGGCCGGTTTCTAATGAGTTGGATTCTTCATTAGTCATTAGTGAGGCCGGTTTCTAATGAGTTGGATTCTTCATTAGTCATTAGTGAGGCCGGTTTCTAATGAGTTGGATTCTTCATTAGTCGTTAGTGAGGCCGGTTTCTAATGAGTTGGATTCTTCATTAGTCATTAGTGAGGCCGGTTTCTAATGAGTTGGATTCTTCATTAGTCGTTAGTGAGGCCGGTTTCTAATGAGTTGGATTCTTCATTAGTCGTTAGTGAGGCCGGTTTCTAATGAGTTGGATTCTTCATTAGTCATTAGTGAGGCCGGTTTCTAATGAGTTGGATTCTTCATTAGTCATTAGTGAGGCCGGTTTCTAATGAGTTGGATTCTTCATTAGTCATTAGTGAGGCCGGTTTCTAATGAGTTGGATTCTTCAGTAGTCGTTAGTGAGGCCGGTTTCTAATGAGTTGGATTCTTCATTAGTCATTAGTGAGGCCGGTTTCTAATGAGTTGGATTCTTCATTAGTCGTTAGTGAGGCCGGTTTCTAATGAGTTGGATTCTTCATTAGTCGTTAGTGAGGCCGGTTTCTAATGAGTTGGATTCTTCATTAGTCATTAGTGAGGCCGGTTTCTAATGAGTTGGATTCTTCATTAGTCATTAGTGAGGCCGGCTTCTAATGAGTTGGATTCTTCATTAGTCATTAGTGAGGCCGGCTTCTAATGAGTTGGATTCTTCATTAGTCGTTAGTGAGGCCGGTTTCTAGTGAGCTGGAATCCTTATTAGTGAGGCTGGTTTCTAATGAGTTGGAATCCTTAATAGTGAGGCCGGTTTCTAATGAGTTGGATTCTTCATTAGTCATTAGTGAGGCCGGTTTCTAATGAGTTGGATTCTTGATTAGTGAGGCCGGTTTCTAATGAGTTGGATTCGTTAGTTTGGATTCTAACGAGTTTAATTCTTACTCAGGAGCTTCACATTTTACATATCGATACACATATACGTCATGCATTTCATACACGCTACTGTTAACAGTAGGGGATTTAGAATATAAATTCAACCTCTATATAAATTCAACCTATATAAAGACTATAGTAAACATCTATCTTTCTTTAGTTGCCAACAAAGCTTTATAAGCTGCGTGTATGCGTTCACATCCTGGATCCTGGAGAAAGAATTATGATAAAAGTACACAGCTGTATACGAATGCTGGTTCAAAAATAAGTTTACAATGCATGGCACATGTAAACCATCTATGGAACAACAATTGAGAATCGCCCTTAAACCATATATGAGAGTCGCCCTTAAACCGTCTATGAGAGTCGCCCTTAAACCATCTATGAGAGTCGCCCTTAAACCGTCTATGAGAGTCGCCCTTAAACCATCTATGAGAGTCGCCCTTAAACCATCTATGAGAGTCGCCCTTAAACCATCTATGAGAGTCGCCCTTAAACCATCTATGAGAGTCGCCCTTAAACCGTCTATGAGAGTCGCCCTTAAACCATCTATGAGAGTCGCCCTTAAACCGTCTATGAGAGTCGCCCTTAAACCGTGTATGAGAGTCGCCCTTAAACCGTCTATGAGAGTCGCCCTTCAACCATCTATGAGAGTCGCCCTTCAACCATCTATGAGAGTCGCCCTTCAACCATCTATGAGAGTCGCCCTTAAACCATCTATGAGAGTCGCCCTTCAACCATCTATGAGAGTCGCCCTTCAACCATCTATGAGAGTCGCCCTTCAACCATCTATGAGAGTCGCCCTTAAACCATCTATGAGAGTCGCCCTTCAACCATCTATGAGAGTCGCCCTTCAACCATCTATGAGAGTCGCCCTTCAACCATCTATGAGAGTCGCCCTTCAACCATCTATGAGAGTCGCCCTTCAACCATCTATGAGAGTCGCCCTTCAACCATCTATGAGAGTCGCCCTTCAACCATCTATGAGAGTCGCCCTTCAACCATCTATGAGAGTCGCCCTTCAACCATCTATGAGAGTCGCCCTTCAACCATCTATGAGAGTCGCCCTTCAACCATCTATGAGAGTCGCCCTTAAACCATCTATGAGAGTCGCCCTTAAACCATCTATGAGAATCGCCCTTAAAACCTCAATGAGAATCGCCCTTCAACCATCTATGAGAGTCGCCCTTCAACCATCTATGAGAGTCGCCCTTCAACCATCTATGAGAGTCGCCCTTAAACCATCTATGAGAGTCGCCCTTCAACCATCTATGAGAGTCGCCCTTCAACCATCTATGAGAGTCGCCCTTAAACCATCTATGAGAGTCGCCCTTAAACCATCTATGAGAGTCGCCCTTAAACCATCTATGAGAGTCGCCCTTAAACCATCTATGAGAGTCGCCCTTCAACCATCTATGAGAGTCGCCCTTCAACCATCTATGAGAGTCGCCCTTCAACCATCTATGAGAGTCGCCCTTCAACCATCTATGAGAGTCGCCCTTCAACCATCTATGAGAGTCGCCCTTCAACCATCTATGAGAGTCGCCCTTCAACCATCTATGAGAGTCGCCCTTCAACCATCTATGAGAGTCGCCCTTCAACCATCTATGAGAGTCGCCCTTCAACCATCTATGAGAGTCGCCCTTAAACCATCTATGAGAGTCGCCCTTCAACCATCTATGAGAGTCGCCCTTCAACCATCTATGAGAGTCGCCCTTCAACCATCTATGAGAGTCGCCCTTCAACCATCTATGAGAGTCGCCCTTCAACCATCTATGAGAGTCGCCCTTCAACCATCTATGAGAGTCGCCCTTCAACCATCTATGAGAGTCGCCCTTCAACCATCTATGAGAGTCGCCCTTCAACCATCTATGAGAGTCGCCCTTCAACCATCTATGAGAGTCGCCCTTCAACCATCTATGAGAGTCGCCCTTCAACCATCTATGAAAGTCGCCCTTCAACCATCTATGAGAGTCGCCCTTCAACCATCTATGAGAGTCGCCCTTCAACCATCTATGAGAGTCGCCCTTAAACCATCTATGAGAGTCGCCCTTCAACCATCTATGAGAGTCGCCCTTCAACCATCTATGAGAGTCGCCCTTCAACCATCTATGAGAGTCGCCCTTCAACCATCTATGAGAGTCGCCCTTCAACCATCTATGAGAGTCGCCCTTCAACCATCTATGAGAGTCGCCCTTCAACCATCTATGAGAGTCGCCCTTCAACCATCTATGAGAGTCGCCCTTCAACCATCTATGAGAGTCGCCCTTCAACCATCTATGAGAGTCGCCCTTCAACCATCTATGAGAGTCGCCCTTCAACCATCTATGAGAGTCGCCCTTCAACCATCTATGAGAGTCGCCCTTCAACCATCTATGAGAGTCGCCCTTCAACCATCTATGAGAGTCGCCCTTCAACCATCTATGAGAGTCGCCCTTCAACCATCTATGAGAGTCGCCCTTCAACCATCTATGAGAGTCGCCCTTCAACCATCTATGAGAGTCGCCCTTCAACCATCTATGAGAGTCGCCCTTCAACCATCTATGAGAGTCGCCCTTCAACCATCTATGAGAGTCGCCCTTAAACCATCTATGAGAGTCGCCCTTAAACCATCTATGAGAATCGCCCTTAAAACCTCAATGAGAATCGCCCTTAAACCGTCTATGAGAATCGCCCTTCAACCATCTATGAGAGTCGCCCTTCAACCATCTATGAGAGTCGCCCTTCAACCATCTATGAGAGTCGCCCTTCAACCATCTATGAGAGTCGCCCTTCAACCATCTATGAGAGTCGCCCTTCAACCATCTATGAGAGTCGCCCTTCAACCATCTATGAGAGTCGCCCTTAAACCATCTATGAGAGTCGCCCTTAAACCATCTATGAGAGTCACCCTTAAACCATCTATGAGAGTCGCCCTTCAACCATCTATGAGAGTCGCCCTTCAACCATCTATGAGAGTCACCCTTAAACCATCTATGAGAGTCGCCCTTCAACCATCTATGAGAGTCGCCCTTCAACCATCTATGAGAGTCGCCCTTAAACCATCTATGAGAGTCGCCCTTCAACCATCTATGAGAGTCGCCCTTCAACCATCTATGAGAGTCGCCCTTCAACCATCTATGAGAGTCGCCCTTAAACCATCTATGAGAGTCGCCCTTCAACCATCTATGAGAGTCGCCCTTCAACCATCTATGAGAGTCGCCCTTCAACCATCTATGAGAGTCGCCCTTCAACCATCTATGAGAGTCGCCCTTCAACCATCTATGAGAGTCGCCCTTCAACCATCTATGAGAGTCGCCCTTCAACCATCTATGAGAGTCGCCCTTCAACCATCTATGAGAGTCGCCCTTCAACCGTCTATGAGAGTCGCCCTTAAACCATCTATGAGAGTCGCCCTTAAACCATCTATGAGAGTCGCCCTTCAACCATCTATGAGAGTCGCCCTTCAACCATCTATGAGAGTCGCCCTTCAACCATCTATGAGAGTCGCCCTTAAACCATCTATGAGAGTCGCCCTTAAACCATCTATGAGAATCGCCCTTAAAACCTCAATGAGAATCGCCCTTCAACCATCTATGAGAGTCGCCCTTCAACCATCTATGAGAGTCGCCCTTCAACCATCTATGAGAGTCGCCCTTAAACCATCTATGAGAGTCGCCCTTCAACCATCTATGAGAGTCGCCCTTCAACCATCTATGAGAGTCGCCCTTAAACCATCTATGAGAGTCGCCCTTAAACCATCTATGAGAGTCGCCCTTAAACCATCTATGAGAGTCGCCCTTAAACCATCTATGAGAGTCGCCCTTCAACCATCTATGAGAGTCGCCCTTCAACCATCTATGAGAGTCGCCCTTCAACCATCTATGAGAGTCGCCCTTCAACCATCTATGAGAGTCGCCCTTCAACCATCTATGAGAGTCGCCCTTCAACCATCTATGAGAGTCGCCCTTCAACCATCTATGAGAGTCGCCCTTCAACCATCTATGAGAGTCGCCCTTCAACCATCTATGAGAGTCGCCCTTCAACCATCTATGAGAGTCGCCCTTCAACCATCTATGAGAGTCGCCCTTCAACCATCTATGAGAGTCGCCCTTAAACCATCTATGAGAGTCGCCCTTAAACCATCTATGAGAGTCGCCCTTCAACCATCTATGAGAGTCGCCCTTCAACCATCTATGAGAGTCGCCCTTCAACCATCTATGAGAGTCGCCCTTCAACCATCTATGAGAGTCGCCCTTAAACCATCTATGAGAGTCGCCCTTAAACCATCTATGAGAATCGCCCTTAAAACCTCAATGAGAATCGCCCTTCAACCATCTATGAGAGTCGCCCTTCAACCATCTATGAGAGTCGCCCTTCAACCATCTATGAGAGTCGCCCTTCAACCATCTATGAGAGTCGCCCTTAAACCATCTATGAGAGTCGCCCTTAAACCATCTATGAGAATCGCCCTTAAAACCTCAATGAGAATCGCCCTTCAACCATCTATGAGAGTCGCCCTTAAACCATCTATGAGAGTCGCCCTTCAACCATCTATGAGAATCGCCCTTAAAACCTCAATGAGAATCGCCCTTCAACCATCTATGAGAGTCGCCCTTCAACCATCTATGAGAGTCGCCCTTCAACCATCTATGAGAGTCGCCCTTAAACCATCTATGAGAGTCGCCCTTCAACCATCTATGAGAGTCGCCCTTAAACCATCTATGAGAGTCGCCCTTAAACCATCTATGAGAATCGCCCTTAAAACCTCAATGAGAATCGCCCTTCAACCATCTATGAGAGTCGCCCTTAAACCATCTATGAGAGTCGCCCTTAAACCATCTATGAGAATCGCCCTTAAAACCTCAATGAGAATCGCCCTTCAACCATCTATGAGAGTCGCCCTTAAACCATCTATGAGAATCGCCCTTAAAACCTCAATGAGAATCGCCCTTAAACCATCTATGAGAGTCGCCCTTAAACCCTCAATGAGAATCGCCCTTAAACCCTCAATGAGAATCGCCCTTGAACCCTCAATGAGAATCGCCCTTGAACCCTCAATGAAAATCGCCCTTGAACCCTCAATGAAAATCGTCCTTAAACCATCTGAGAATCGTCCATAGACCCTAAAGTCCATCCAGTTATGAGACTACCAGAAATCCTATAAAAAATGGACTGCTTTTTAGGGCCCTGCCCCGATCCCTAGAGATTCTGGGGCGTGCAATGAATTATAAATCTATAATGAAAATTTCGTCCCCTGTATTCTCTTTTCTTTTTCTTTGCACAAAAATCATAAAGTTGGTAATAAGATTTGCCCAAATTCTGGACCGTTAACTAATACCATTTCGTACTTTAATAATAGTACGAGCGTATGAATGAATGTATGCCCTGAATGGCAAATTGCTGGTATGTTATATGATTTGCTGGCTATATGGTGTACATAAGAACTTTAGAATTGTATTTACATGTATGGGATGCGCCCTTTAAAAAAGATCATCGAAATGAAATCGGCCCTCAAATAAACCATTTCACAATAGAATCAGCCTTCAAATAGACCATTCACAATGGAATCGACCTTCAAATGAAGACACCCATATTAGAATCTGCCTTTAAATAGACCCCCACAGTATAATCGGCCTTCAAATAGACCCCCACAGTATAATCGGCCTTCAAATAGACCCCCCACAGTATAATCGGCCTTAAAATAGACCCCCCACAGTATAATCGGCCTCCAAATAGACCCCCCACAGTATAATCGGCCTTCAAATAGACCCCCCACAGTATAATCGGCCTCCAAATAGACCCCCCACAGTATAATCGGCCTTCAAATAGACCCCCCACAGTATAATCGGCCTTCAAATAGACCCCCCCACAGTATAATCGGCCTCCAAATAGACCCCCACAGTATAATCGGCCTTCAAATAGACCCCCCACAGTATAATCGGCCTTCAAATAGACCCCCCACAGTATAATCGGCCTTCAAATAGACCCCCCACAGTATAATCGGCCTTCAAATAGACCCCCCACAGTATAATCGGCCTTCAAATAGACCCCCCACAGTATAATCGGCCTTCAAATAGACCCCCACAGTATAATCGGCCCTCAAATACGAGCGTAGACCCCCCACAGTATAATTGGCCTTCAAATAGACCCCCACAGTATAATCGGCCTTCAAATAGACCCCCACAGTATAATCGGCCTTCAAATAGACCCCCCACAGTATAATCGGCCTTCAAATAGACCCCCACAGTATAATCGGCCTTCAAATAGACCCCCCACAGTATAATCGGCCTTCAAATAGACCCCCCCACAGTATAATCGGCCTTCAAATAGACCCCCCACAGTATAATCGGCCTTCAAATAGACCCCCCCACAGTATAATCGGCCTTCAAATAGACCCCCCCCCACAGTATAATCGGCCTTCAAATAGACCCCCCACAGTATAATCGGCCTTCAAATAGACCCCCCCACAGTATAATCAGCCTTCAAATAGACCCCCCACAGTATAATCGGCCTTCAAATAGACAAAATTTACAAAATTGTAAAAACAAAGACAGTTAACAATCGGCATATTTCGCAATCACTCTGTCCAACTGAGCACGAATAGATTCGTCAGTGTTAGAAAAACAATTAAAACTTATGACTGTTAAGCGTGCAAATATTGGGGGTATATTTTTGCGGCGAGTGCTTATATTTTCATTAACTGATTTTTATTGTCAAACATTTAGCGCGTTTTATAACTGAGGGGGAGTGGGGGCAACAGAGACTGTGATGACATGCGGTGCCTTAATTAGTAAAACAAAAAATCTGCCTTTTAATAATATACACTCGTATATTAAGTCTGGAGTAACACGCGAAAAGTAATAAACTTATACTTTTTACTAATTAGTTAGGTAAAGTTATGGTGACAGTGCCAATTAAATCTGAAAGCGTTGATAACAGAAAAAGAAATTAATAACAATAATTAATTTATACTAAATAAGTTTCAAGCACAGGCTACATTTTCTATTAAATTGAAATATAGGTGAGCGCAAAAGAATATAATAACTACAATATTTATGCTGTCTATTTTAATTTTAGCAATAAAAAACACGAATTGGGAGATATTAAACTTAGGTAAGATACACAATGAGGCAATGGTACGAGGGATACTCTAAAAGTTTTGCAATTCGACTATTTAAAGTTAATTTTGCCAAACTTTTCTATTACAATCCTTCAAAGTAGGCTCCCCGGAACTGCAAACACTTGTGCGCTCGTCCGAGCCACTTGTTCATCAAGCCCTGGAAGTCTTCAATTGGGATGCCGTCAATCGCCTCCTTCGCCGCCTGCTCCAGCTCCTCGTCGGACTGAAACCTGCGCCCCCTAAGCGACTTTTTGATTTCTGGAAAGAGCCAGAAGTCGCAGGGGGCGAGGTCTGGTGAGTAGGCCGGGTGTGGTAGCGTTGAAATGCCCTCTTGGTCCAGGAACGCTCGAGTTGCAGCAGCCATGTGGGCGGGGGCGTTGTCATGGTGAAGCTTCCGCCCTCGCATTCCCGTCCTTGGCGCCCTCTGGGTCACGCTGTCGATCACGACTGGCAAGCACTCTTCAGTGTACCATCGAGCAGTGACTGTAGCTTGACCCTCCAGCTTCACCATCGCCACCACGCCTTGTGAGTCGAAGAAGATGGCAAACATCCGCTTGCCCTGGGACCGGGACCGCCTTGCTTTCAGGGGTCGTTGACCACCTTCCGGCACCCACTCTGCACTGCTGCGCTTTGTCTCGACGTCAAAATGATACAGAAACGTCTCATCACCAGTGATGACCTCAGAGCGGCGCTGATGGCTCCCGTGCTCATATCGATCGATGAGAAACTGACAGAACTCCATGCGGGCCTGTTTTTGAGCATCTGTCAGGATGTGGGGTATCCATCGGGCACAAAGCTTCCTGACTCTCAGGTGATCGTGTAGAATCGTATCGACCGCTGCCGATCCAATGCCGACATTCATAGCTAGCATGTCCGTGGTGATTCGCGGATCCTGATGAATCAGCTCCTGCACTGCAGCGATGTTTTCCTCCGTCACTGCTGTCGGAGGTCTCCCGGGCCGGGGGTCGTCAGAAAAGCTGGTCCTGCCGGCCTGGAACTCGCGGTACCAGCGTGTAACCGTAGCATATGACGGCGCTTGAGCCTCCAATGTTGCTAGTAGCTCGGCATGAGTCTCAAGCGCCGTGAGCTTTCGCTTGTGGCAGTACCAAATTAGTAGCCGATTCTGCTCACGATTCAATTCCATGGCTGCAACTGTACAGTTAAGGAGTCTCTGACTTTGACTGGGGGCTGAGCAGGCGTATATGTATGAATTCACTTGAAAATTGAGGTGGGGACTATGTACATGTTTATTGTATAGAGAGTTGGTTTTGAAGATTGTGCGACTTGCGCAAGTGGTTGAATTGCAAAACTTTTGGAGTATCCCTCGTATATTACTCGTATAAATATATGCTGATATATAGATAATTTAGAACCGTGCAGCAAAAAACAACAATAAAATATTGGTAACCCACCCCAGATATTTGAGATATTTTTATTAAAAACAAAAATGATTCCAGGAATCGCTGACTCCAGCTCGAGCCACGCACCCAATCTAGCGGATAAACAATCCGGATTTTGTTAAATTAAATTATTATCCGCCAAAACAAGTCAACTGGCTAAACTGTTTCACAGACGCTTAATAATTTTAATTTCATTCACTTTCTCACGTCGGCCTCTTCATCAGATTCTTCTTCGGCTTGGTCCAACCAGTTGAGGAATTTGTTTAGCTGGAATTTGGAGTTTATGGGAGATTCCATGGGTAGTTTATGGGAGATTCCATGGGTAGTTTATGGGAGATTCTATGGGTAGTTTATGGGAGATTCCATGGGTAGTTTATGAGAGATTCCATGGGTAGTTTATGGGAGATTCCATGGGTAGTTTATGGGAGATTCTATGGGTAGTTTATGGGAGATTCCATGGGTAGTTTATGAGAGATTCCATGGGTAGTTTATGGGAGATTCCATGGGTAGTTTATGGGAGATTCTATGGGTAGTTTATGGGAGATTCCATGGGTAGTTTATGGGAGATTCTATGGGTAGTTTATGGGAGATTCTATGGGTAGTTTATGGGAGATTCTATGGGTAGTTTATGGGAGATTCTATGGGTAGTTCATGGGAGATTCTATGGGTAGTTTATGGGAGATTCTATGGGTAGTTTATGGGAGATTCTATGGGTAGCTTATGGGAGATTAGATGGGTAGTTTATGGGATATTCTATGGGTAGTTTATGGGAGATTCTATGGGTAGTTTATGGGAGATTCTATGGGTAGCTTATGGGAGATTCTATGGGTAGTTTATGGGATATTCTATGGGTAGTTTATGGGAGATTCTATGGGTAGTTTATGGGAGATTAGATGGGTAGTTTATGGGAGATTAGATGGGTAGTTTATTGGAGATTAGATGGGTAGTTTATGGGAGATTAGATGGGTAGTTTATGGGAGATTAGACTCTCTCCCTTAGAAGAAAACAAAGCACCAACCTGAAACAGCGCCTTGCCCTTGTCCGGATAAGCGTGGTTGACCTCCTCTTTCCAGCGCACAATCGTTTCCTCGTCGCAGATGTCCAGATCGTACACAGCCATGAATGCGCGCAGCAGAGCATTGGGCGGGTTGCCAGCCCGGCTCCAGTGCACCAGTAGGCCATTGAGCAGCTCCAGGCCGTCCAGTTCGGCTAGAAGCTGCGCGTAGGGACCGAGACGGGCCTGGGCAATGGTGGCAATTTGATTTGATTATAGTGAGTGCAGTTGAATAGATAAACAGAAGATATGAAATCTCACGGTAGACTAGAGAATATCCGAAATTTCACCTTTAGATTAGATAGAAGATTTAAAGTCTCATCTTAAGATTAGAGAAGACGATTTGAAATCTCACCCTTAGATTAGAGAAAGACAATTTGAAGTCTAACCCTTAGATTAGAGAAAGACAATTTGAAGCCTAACCCTTAGATTAGAGAAAGACAATTTGAAGTCTAACCCTTAGATTAGAGAAAGACAATTTGAAGTCTAACCCTTAGATTAGAGAAAGACAATTTGAAGCCTTACCCTTAGATTAGAGAAAGACAATTTGAAGTCTAACCCTTAGATTAGAGACAGACAATTTGAAATTTCACCCTTAGATTAGAGAAAAACGATTTGAAATCTCACCCGTAGATTAGAGAGACGATTTGAAATCTCACCCTTAGTTTGAGGAAGAAGATCCAAAATCTCACCATTAGATAAGAAAAATACGATTTGAAGTCTCCCCCTTAGATTAGAGAAAGAAGATCGGATAACTCACCCTTAGATTAGGGAAAGACGATTTGAAATCTCACTCTTAGATTAGAGAGACGATTTGAAATCTCACCCTTAGTTTGAGGAAGAAGATCCAAAATCTCACCATTAGATAAGAAAAATACGATTTGAAGTCTCCCCCTTAGATTAGAGAAAGAAGATCGGATAACTCACCCTTAGATTAGGGAAAGACGATTTGAAATCTCACTCTTAGATTAGAGAGACGATTTGAAATCTCACCCTTAGTTTGAGGAAGAAGATCCAAAATCTCACCATTAGATAAGAAAAATACGATTTGAAGTCTCCCCCTTAGATTAGAGAAAGAAGATCGGATAACTCACCCTTAGATTAGGGAAAGACGATTTGAAATCTCACTCTTAGATTAGAGAGACGATTTGAAATCTCACCCTTAGTTTGAGGAAGAAGATCCAAAATCTCACCATTAGATAAGAAAAATACGATTTGAAGTCTCCCCCTTAGATTAGAGAAAGAAGATCGGATAACTCACCCTTAGATTAGGGAAAGACGATTTGAAATCTCACTCTTAGATTAGAGAATAGATATTGAAATACCACCCTTAGGCCTTAGATTAATGAAAGATTCGCAATCTTAACCCCTACAAGAGAATAAAGCTTCGAAGTTTCACGAAAAATAATTATCTCCTCTTCGACTAGAGAAATATTTTCAACTTCTCTTATTAAATAAAATATCACACATTCTTGCTGACCTTCTCTAACTGCAGTTTCTCCTTGTCGGTGTGCTCGGCACTGCTAGGATCGGTCTCCACAGCAACATAGACGTGATGCACCAGGGCGTGAACGAACTCCGGCTTGCGCAACAGTTCAGAATCGGCCTCGGCTACGAAAGCGGCAACAGCATCTGGCGAAGTGCCAACTCGACCGCGGCGAAGATCTTCGAGTAGTTTGAGTTTGGGCACTAAACTGGTCAAGCCGCGCTCTTCAACGGCGGCTAAGAGATCGGCGCCTTCGGGCAGAAGATCGGACAGCTGCAAGCCAGATTCGGACAGTCTGGCTCGGGTCCAATCTGGTGACCGATTGGCTACCAGCTGCTGGAGTAGCAGCAGGCCGAGCGGATGGTGCCGACCACCGCGAAGTACAGCGAAACAGTCGGATAGGGAAACCTGCGTGTCGGGTTTTGGTTGGTTGGTTTATTAGTTTTTGGGGTATAATTATGAGAATATGGGACATAATTATATGAGAATATGGGATATAACTATGAGAATATGGGATATAACTATGAGAATATGGGATATAACTATGAGAATTGGGATAGAATTATAGGAATATGGGATATAACTATGAGAATATGGGATATAACTATGAGAATATGGGATATAACTATGAGAATATGGGATATAACTATGAGAATATGGGATATAACTATGAGAATTGGGATAGAATTATAGGAATATGGGATATAACTATGAGAATATGGGATATAACTATGAGAATATGGGATATAACTATGAGAATTGGGATAGAATTATAGGAATATGGGATATAACTATGAGAATATGGGATATAACTATGAGAATATGGGATATAACTATGAGAATATGGGATATAACTATGAATATGGGATATAACTATGAGAATTGGGATAGAATTATAGGAATATGGGATATAACTATGAGAATATGGGATATAACTATGAGAATATGGGATATAACTATGAGAATTGGGATAGAATTATAGGAATATGGGATATAACTATGAGAATATGGGATATAACTATGAGAATATGGGATATAACTATGAGAACATGGGATATAACTATGAGAGTATGGGATATAACTATGAGAATAGGGGATATATAACTATGAAAATATGGGATATAATTAAATGATAATATGGGATATAACCATGAGAATATGGGATATAACCATGAGAATATGGGATATAACTATGAGAACATGGGATATAACTATGAGAGTATGGGATATAACTATGAGAATAGGGGATATATAACTATGAAAATATGGGATATAATTAAATGATAATATGGGATATAACCATGAGAATATGGGATATAACCATGAGAATATAGGATATAATTATATGAGAATATGGGATTTAACTATGAAAATATGGGATATAATTATATGATAATATGGGATATAATTATGAGAATATGGGATGTATTTATGAGTAAATGGGATATAACTATGAGAATATGGGATATAACTATAAGAATATGGGATATAACTATGAGAATATGGGATATAACTATATAACTATGAGAATATGTGATATAACTATGAGAATATGGGATATAATTGAGAATATGGGATATAACTATGAGAATATGGGATATAACTATGAGAAAATGGGATATAACTATGAGAATATGGGATATAATTGAGAATATGGGATATAACTATGAGAATATGGGATATAACTATGAGAATATGGGATATAACTATGAGAATATGGGATATAATTGAGAATATGGGATATAACTATGAGAATATGGGATATAACTATGAGAAAATGGGATACACGATACTCGCTAAAATCAACAAATCAATAACAAACCTGATCAAGCAGAACCAGTTGGGCAACCAGTTTAGCGCTGCGCGAGCGAACCAACGTTACACCAGTGGACTCCAGCGAGGCCATGGACTGGTCGCAGTATTGCCTGAGGCCGCCCAGCACGGAGCCTGGTGGGCAGATTGGCTTCGTCTGCTGCTTTTCAGTTGAAGACGAACTGCTGCTGCCAAGCGATTCCAGCAGGCGCACAACGCCGACTGGCTCAGCCTCGATGCCCGACACCAGCAGGCGGTGCACGAGAAGCTCGGGACGATCGAATGGCCAGGCGAGTTTAACCAGCTGCTCGCGCACCCAGGCATGATCGCCTGACCAAAGCCTGCCGCCTAGCGATTCGATGTCTCTGGCTGCGGTCACCTGCGATGGTGTGGGATTGCGTGCTGGGTCTGAGCAACTGGGGATCTGGGAGGCTGGCCCAGCAACTGAGGATCTGGGAGGCTGGCCCAGCAACTGGGGATCTGGGAGGCTGGCCCAGCAACTGAGGATCTGGGAGGCTGGCCCAGCAACTGAGGATCTGGGAGGCTGGCCCAGCAACTGAGGATCTGGGAGGCTGGCCCAGCAACTGGGGATCTGGGAGGCTGGCCCAGCAACTGAGGATCTGGGAGGCTGGCCCAGCAACTGAGGATCTGGGAGGCTGGCCCAGCAACTGAGGATCTGGGAGGCTGGCCCAGCAACTGAGGATCTGGGAGGCTGGCCCAGCAATTGAGGATCTGGGAGGCTGGCCCAGCAACTGGGGATCTGGGAGGCTGGCCCAGCAACTGAGGATCTGGGAGGCTGGCCCAGCAACTGAGGATCTGGGAGGCTGGCCCAGCAACTGAGGATCTGGGAGGCTGGCCCAGCAATTGAGGATCTGGGAGGCTGGCCCAGCAACTGGGGATCTGGGAGGCTGGCCCAGCAACTGGGGATCTGGGAGGCTGGCCCAGCAACTGAGGATCTGGGAGGCTGGCCCAGCAACTGAGGATCTGGGAGGCTGGCCCAGCAACTGGGGATCTGGGAGGCTGGCCCAGCAACTGGGGATCTGGGAGGCTGGCCCAGCAACTGAGGATCTGGGAGGCTGGCCCAGCAACTGAGGATCTGGGAGGCTGGCCCAGCAACTGAGGATCTGGGAGGCTGGCCCAGCAACTGGGGATCTGGGAGGCTGGCCCAGCAACTGAGGATCTGGGAGGCTGGCCCAGCAACTGAGGATCTGGGAGGCTGGCCCAGCAACTGGGGATCTGGGAGGCTGGCCCAGCAACTGAGGATCTGGGAGGCTGGCCCAGCAACTGGGGATCTGGGAGGCTGGCCCAGCAACTGAGGATCTGGGAGGCTGGCCCAGCAACTGAGGATCTGGGAGGCTGGCCCAGCAACTGAGGATCTGGGAGGCTGGCCCAGCAACTGAGGATCTGGGAGGCTGGCCCAGCAATTGAGGATCTGGGAGGCTGGCCCAGCAACTGGGGATCTGGGAGGCTGGCCCAGCAACTGAGGATCTGGAGGCTGGCCCAGCAACTGAGGATCTGGGAGGCTGGCCCAGCAACTGGGGATCTGGGAGGCTGGCCCAGCAATTGAGGATCTGGGAGGCTGGCCCAGCAACTGGGGATCTGGGAGGCTGGCCCAGCAACTGAGGATCTGGGAGGCTGGCCCAGCAACTGAGGATCTGGGAGGCTGGCCCAGCAACTGAGGATCTGGGAGGCTGGCCCAGCAACTGAGGATCTGGGAGGCTGGCCCAGCAACTGGGGATCTGGGAGGCTGGCCCAGCAACTGAGGATCTGGGAGGCTGGCCCAGCAACTGAGGATCTGGGAGGCTGGCCCAGCAACTGAGGATCTGGGAGGCTGGCCCAGCAATTGAGGATCTGGGAGGCTGGCCCAGCAACTGGGGATCTGGGAGGCTGGCCCAGCAACTGAGGATCTGGGAGGCTGGCCCAGCAACTGAGGATCTGGGAGGCTGGCCCAGCAACTGAGGATCTGGGAGGCTGGCCCAGCAATTGAGGATCTGGGAGGCTGGCCCAGCAACTGGGGATCTGGGAGGCTGGCCCAGCAACTGAGGATCTGGGAGGCTGGCCCAGCAACTGAGGATCTGGGAGGCTGGCCCAGCAACTGAGGATCTGGGAGGCTGGCCCAGCAACTGAGGATCTGGGAGGCTGGCCTAGCAACTGGGATCTGGGAGGCTGGCCCAGCAACTGAGGATCTGGGAGGCTGGCCCAGCAACTGAGGATCTGGGAGGCTGGCCCAGCAACTGAGGATCTGGGAGGCTGGCCCAGCAACTGAGGATCTGGGAGGCTGGCCCAGCAACTGGGGATCTGGGAGGCTGGCCCAGCAACTGGGGATCTGGGAGGCTGGCCCAGCAACTGAGGATCTGGGAGGCTGGCCCAGCAACTGAGGATCTGGGAGGCTGACACAGCAACTGGGGATCTGTGAGGCTGGTAGCCTTCGGTTTGAGGTGCGGTCGAGGATTTGAAGTATCAATTATTAGAAAAAAAGAACTTACCAACGGGGACTCCGGCTCTTCCTTCTTAACGGAACCCGGCTGCTGCCCCTTGCCCTGCTGCTGGCCTCTGGCAGCCATCTGCCGGAAATAAGCCGGCTCAAACGTGAACGTGGTCTGCTTGGGCTTAGACAGCATCGGCATATCGCCGCGCCTCTGCTGTTGCTGCTTGTGAAATTGCTGCTGCTGTTGCTGCTGTTGAAGGTGCATCTGCACAGCTAGAGGCGGCGGCGGCGGTCCAACAGGCTGCCAACGATGATGACTTTGCGAGGCTGAAGCTACTGCAGTGCCACTCTGCTGCTGCTGCTGCTGAGGCCTAGAAGAGACCTGCTGCAATCTGCCTAGTGCTTGCAACTTCGGGCAAAAGTAGAAGCAGTTGCAGCGGCACTCGGATTCGAACCCCTGACGATTGTTGTTGCTGCTGCTGGTGTTGAACCGTTGCCGTTTTTATTAGCGCCCACGCTGCTACTATAAGTAGCATTGGAAGCCGCGGAGGAAGCGGCCGCAGCAGCAGCAGCAATCAAAGCAGGTTGATGCGGTCTTCGCCAAGCTGCTGGCTCATCCTTCATCAGAGGAGGCGGTGGCTGCTGCTGCTGCTGCTGCTGCATCGATTGGCGCTCTTTAGAAGCAGAAGAAGAAGAGACTGCCAACAGCAGCGGAGCACCGCCGCCATTGGCACTGCCGCCGTTACGTCCTCCGCCATTCGCAGCCGCTGCTGTCGGACCGTCACGCCACTCCTCCATCATGCGTGGCCTGTCAGCGTCAACCTGCTGGCCGAGACGCCGCGGCACCCAAGCGTTGCGGCGCAGCTCCAGCAGGTCGTCGAGCATAAATCGAACCCGAAGCGGTAGGCCGCCGCTAGCCGCCGTTGCCGACATAATTTTGGCCACCCTAGCAAAGTATTGGTCGAACAAGTTGACAGCCGGTCCCGTGTCAAATCTGCGGCCAGTGATGAGCAGCAGGGTGCACAGGCACTCCATGTCCATTGGCAGATTTGGTCCGCTCTTGCTAGCCAGTAATTTTTTAATGCACCGATGCAGCACAGGCTCCGGCACCAGGCCTCGGAGGCTGAGCTCGCCGATGAAGCGGAACAGACCGACGAGAGCGCTGAGTCGCCTACTAGCCATCTCTTCAATGTGCTGCCGACGCTGCTCTTCGGTTTCTTCGTTGTTGTTACTGTTGCCATGGCTACCATTACTACTAGCCGCCGAGCTGATATCCGGCAGGCCAGCTAATACGCTGTGGCGAGCTTCGAATTGAGTCTCGCAATAGGCCAATAATAGCAGTCCGAAACTGCTGGCAGCGATCTGTTGCTGCTGCTGCTGCCGCTGCTGCTGCCTGACCCCCAGAGGGGGCGACTCAAAATCTGGCGCGTCCGAACAGAGCCGCAAACAGAGATCAGCGTATAAGCCGCTGAATTTCACTTCATTGCAAGCCTTCTCTAGTACAAGATGGGCGATATCTTTCAGTATCTGCTTGGACTCTATGCCAACATTGAGGATGTCGATTGATAGTTTGTCAAATTTCTCCGGCGTGAGCTTATTGAGTATGCTGTGGGATTTCATTGTGGATAATTAATAGTTATTGGGATGATCTGGGAAGCCAAGCCTTGAGGAATTGGGAAGCCAAGCTTTGGGGATCTGGGAAGCCAAGCGTTGAGGATTTGGAAAGCCAAGCTTTGAGGATCTGGGAAGCCAAGCTGTGATGATCTGGGAAACCTTGAGATTTGGGAAGCCAAGCTTTGAGGATTTGGGAAGCCAAGATTTAAGGATTTGGGAAGCAAAGTTTAGGGGATTTGGGAAGCAAAGTTTAGGGGATTTGGGAAGCCAAGCTGTGATGATCTGGGAAGCCAAGCTTTGGGGATTTGGGAAGCCAAGATTTAAGGATTTGGGAAGCAAAGTTTAGGGGATTTGGGAAGCCAAGCTGTGATGATCTGGGAAGCCTTGAGATTTGGGAAGCCAAGCTTTGAGGATTTGGGAAGCCAAGCTTTGAGGATTTGGGAAGCCAAGATTTAAGGATTTGGGAAGCAAAGTTTAGGGGATTTGGGAAGCCAAGCTGTGATGATCTGGGAAGCCAAGTTTTGGGGATTTGGGAAGCCAAGTTTTGAGGATTTGGAAAGCCAAGATTTGAGGATTTGGGAGGCCAAGCTTTGAGGATTTGGGAAGCCAAGATTTGAGAATTTACGAAGCCCCAAGCTTTGAGGATCTGGGAAGCAAAGCTTTGGGGATTTGGGAAGCCAAGCTTTGAGGATTTGGGAAGCCAAGATTTGAGGATTTGGGAAGCCCCAAGCTTTGAAGATCTGGGAAGCAAAGCTTTGGGGATTTGGGAAGCCAAGATTTGAGGATTTGGGAAGCCAAGATTTGAGGATTTGGGAAGCAAAGCTTTGGGGATTTGGGAAGCCAAGCTTTGAGGATTTAGGAGGCCAAGCTTTGAGGATTTGGGAGGCCAAGCTTTGAGGATTTGGGAAGCCAAGCTTTGAGGGTTTGGGAGGCCAAGATTTGAGGATCTGGAAGGCGATAAGCTTGAGAATCAAAAAGAATACAGAGTGAGCAACAAAGCGAAAAGTCGCCAAATAAAAAACAGCACTCACCCCTTAACTTTCTTAACAATAACCTGGCGCCGCTCCTCCTGATCTAGACCAGCTTTGTTCACCTGAACAGGCGGCACCCATTTAGTATGCGAGGGTAGAAACCTTGAATTGCTAGCAGTGCTGTCAGCGCTGGTAGCAGCTGGGCCAGTTTGTACTGTAGCACAGTTATTGCTCTGCTGCACTAAAGAGGATGCTGCTGCATTGGGCTCAGTCTGCTGATCATTAAATCCGGCTGGTTTGTAGCTCTGAGGGGATAATCTGCGATCCCCAAGTGAAATTGTCTCCAGAATTTTGATAAGAAAAAATTTAGGGAAAATAAAACAATTCTGGTAACCAAGAAGCACACTAGCAGAAAATCAAATTTCGGACACACAATTTATTAGACTTTTTGCACAGATTATCAGTTGTGGCAGCAGTACGTCATGAATGAAAGTAAAAAATATTAAATAGTACTCAAATGGTGCTTAACTATGAAAATTGATATAGAAGCCTAAAAATCTGGCTTCTAAAGATAACATGAAGCTTCTATCCATAGGCCAATTCATTATCTTGGCCATTCTAGGGTACAATTTAAAATGCCAAAATCATAGTTGAAATTAAAGGTTTTTCTGTTCTTGGTTTTTTACTATTGGTACAAATTATACCTAAAATGCATTAAAACCTTGATATAGACACCAGTCACCAATAGCAAAGTAAATGCCAATAGTGAATGTCAATAGAAAATGCACTTTTGGAACATCTTTATTTGTTGCCCTAAAGCAAAATTATGGACATGTCCTTAATGTCTCCCCTAGTCATGATGCCCCTATGTCAAAACAAAAAATCTAAAATATCTCTTTATACAATAATGCAAAAATTTGGCAAAATGCTTAGTGCACTGGACTCTAGATAGTATATAGATGCATGCCAGAAAGTGCAATGTGCAAAGGGACCTGGAGGACACCATTGGCATATAACTTGGTTATATAGAGGGGCCTAGCATGCCATTTTGGCGTATAGCCTGGCATACAAAGATTGCCAAGGTAGCAGATAGGACCAAGTTGCAAATCCTAACCAGTGTACATAGTTAGTGACTAGCATACAAAAATGACCAAGTTCAAGTTTATTGTAGTCTCGATGCACAGTTGGAATAGCTAAATTTTGATCAAAAAGAATATCTCCTAAAAAACAGACAGCTAAATAAAAAATTGTCTATCTTTTTAAAAGATTAAATTTTTTAAAAATAAACTAGTTCTTTAGTTTATAGTTTAAATAGTTTAATAGAATATTAATGAGTTTTTACTTATCCTTTTTGCAGATTAAAAAAGCACAAGCTGAAAAGTTTGTCATTTTTGTGTTGGCATATTTTTGTGTACAATATAAGTCCACTATTGGCATGCATAGGCATATAAGAGTTAGGGAAGCAAATTTTGTTCCAGTATACACTGTACATAATCATGAAATGGCAGTGTTTATCCCCACAATAGCATAAGAATAATTACATAGCACACTGACAAGATAGCTTTGCTATCTTCCTACAAATACTATAAGGAATAATTTGCAATTTGTTACTTATAGTTTATTTGCAATATAACGTAACTTTGCTTGAAGATTTGTTTTATATAAGTAAACATAAAAAATATTAAAAGTATATATAGACAATAGGGTAGCTATCTTGTTAGTGTGCCATGTAGATAAGATAGAAATTATTCCCACAGCATATATAAATCAATAAGATGGCAACCTTGCCTATGTGCCAATAGATAAGTAGAAAATCATTTCCACAGTATAGGAATAAGAAAAATTATTCCTATGGCCATACTTAGGAAATTATACTCTATGGCAAAAAAATTCCAACACATAAACAAAAGAATATGCGCAAAATAGCACACACAGCATACAACAAAAAGCTTAAAAGAAATTTCTAGTACATAGTAGGCTAGCAGATAGTCACCTAGTATAAATTATGTATAACCTAAAAGAAATAAACTTTAAAACACATTTTTAAAGGCATAACTAATTAATATATGTCAATTAGATAATTGTTTTTGGTAAATTAAATAAATAATTAAAATTCAAATTAACAGTTTAGTTTACCATAAAGTTTTAGCAAATATTTCTGATAATTTTCAACATGAGCAAAAAAGGAGTTTTAACTTTAATAACAAGGCCTGAAATGCAACAAAATTGATATATTATTTTAAAGTTTAATTTAATCAAAATTTTATTAGACTTTTTAGTATTGCCATTGCATACTAGCCCTCTGCTATGCATATAATTATATATCAATAAACAAATATAGGACTTGGTACACAAATTTGGGTAATCCTTTGGTTTTCAATCACCTCCAATAGTGATGATCACCATAAGTCCATATAAAAATTGTTAGTTTTAAATGAAAAGAAACTCAAACTCATTTCAAATGATAGTAGTTTCAAATAAAAGAATTCAAAAGTAAGCTTACTAACTTTGTTTATTTTGAAAGATTGTAAATCAGTTTGCTAGCTAGCTTATATATCACCTTGCTTTAGGATCACACAAACATACATTTTTCAATAAAATGATCATAAACCAAAGCTAGCAGTATTTATAGCAAACTTTTACCTAGCTTTGGTTTACAATCATTTTATGTGTGCTACATATTCAAATGATTAGGCCTATAAACTAAAGCTAATATATAGGCTTAAGCTGAGCAGAGTCCAAAAATCCACTGCTGCTTATCTTTAAACTAATGCTAGGCAGATAGCCTATAGCCAGGCTAATGATATCTATCAGATTCAATTTTTATTTCATTTTATAAAGGTGATCATAAACCAAAACTGGCAAAATAGAAGGTGATTATAAACCAAAGGATTGCTTTAATTTGTACTTTAGCTTTGTGTATACTCTAAAATATTTTCTTGAATATAGTCATATAGTTTTATAAAAAAAAAATATTGTTTCCTAACATAGATAGCCTAATAGTGCAATTGAATAGAATTAAAAATATTGATAATGTAATAATTAATTTTGAGCCATTTTTAAAACTTAATTAAAAACTTAATTCAACTTAAGCCTTAAATAATATGAAAAATAAGATAAAAAATGATAAATAAAAAGTTGACAGAATACTTGATGGAAAAAAATGATAGAATACTTGATAGAAAAGTTGATAGCATAGGCCTGCTTAATAGAATAGCAAAAGTTGAAGGAATATTTAATGGAAAAATTGACAAAAAGTTTAATGGAATAGTTATGCCTATGGAATAATTGCATGAAAAGGTTATAGGAAATTATATGGCCAAAGTTCTACATGCTCAAAATGTCT
>NIVC01004599.1:0-40961 GCA_002269645.1 Macrostomum lignano
ACACGCGTCTGGGATAGCCAGCACGCTGTAGAGCTGGCAGAGCTGCATCCATTGTGCGCAGTAGGCGAGACTTGTCGGCATGGATGCAGCCGTGTGCCGCCTGTCAGCTGGGGCGGCGGTCTCCAGCCAGGCCAGGTGATGCGTCAGTGCGGCGGTGACCAAGGAGGATACAAAGAAATTATGCTTGGCCGAGTTAATGCTAGCCATAGCTGGCCTGAGACACGAGCTGCAAAGATTCGATTGAGACTAGGCTGACGGCGAACGCTAAAGCCAGGCTGGGTTATGCAGCAGCGGACAGTGGAACAGTTGGCTGATCTTCTGCTGTACAGAGCGCAACGCTTTGAGCACCGTCTCCAGGGGATCGATTCTGGTCACCTGGCGGTTTTTGGGAAGTTTTATTCACACATACCAATGTACACACAGGCTAGATTATATACCCCGTTAAAATCCACAGGGAGAAAAAAATGGCACAAACCTGCGGATCCATAGACAGCGTCTGCACAACATCGTCGCACAGTCCCACAATCAGAGCATCAAAGAAGGCATTGTGCGTAAAAAAACTTATAGAATCGCTCGTCTGAACTGGGCCGGCCAAGCGAATTAATAATCAAGCAGATGCCGATTTTATCGCCCCGACAAGGCGCCGGAGTAGACGCGGCGCTAGACGATGAAGTGCGGTCGCGGCGGCGGCAGCTACTGACGATAGCGGGCACTGATAAGCCAGATTAGTTATGGCCGCTTTAGCTTCTCTGGGCGAGGCTGACACTAGCAGATGCTGCTGCTGCTGCTGCTGCTGCTGCTGCTGCTGCGGCGGCGAAGAAGCCACATCAGCGCTAGTCGGCGATGTCGGCGAAATTGCGCGACCCGTCAGGCGTCGAGTCCGGATAGCTAGACGGACTACCGCGCCGCCGATCATCATTTAGCGGCGCGTGAGTTTCCATAGCAACAGCTCGAGACTGGCCAGAGACTCCGTTTGATCTATTACTAATAGTACTAGCGGTAGCGAACGGCGATGTGGATAGATAGGGCATGGACGAGCGGACACTGCTGTTCGCCTGCTGCTGCTGAAAACGGAGAATGCCGCCGCCGCCGCCGCCGCCGCCGCCGCCAATGCCGAGCGGTCTGGGCGTTGTCGATGAAGGATCGATAAAGTGCGCCAGAGACACGGGCCTGGGCAGCTGGCCAACGTGTGCGAGAGCGGAGAATTGGCAGCTTGATGCGGCTGCTGGTCAAAGCTAGAGGCGACGCGCTACTCGAAGCCGAGGTGGTGGTCGTGACGGAGCCGCAGTTGGAGCTGGTCGGGTAGAACAGGCGTGTCAGGTAAATCTTCAACGGGTTGTCGCTGGCGTGCACCTTGGTGCAGGCGGCTTTATGGCTAAGTTCCACGTTGCCGAATACCTGCATGGGCATTGGGATGGGGTGCGTGAGGTAAGCAGCGGGATCGACAGAAGAACAGACAGATACAGACACGGACAGGCAGATAAAAACAGGCATCGACAGAAAAGACACGGACAGGCAGATAAAAACAGGCATCGACAGAAAGACTGACAGACAGACAGACAGACAGACAGACAGACAGACAGACAGACAGACGGACACCCGCAGACAGACAGGCAGATAAAAACAGGCATCGACAGAAAGACTGACAGACAGACAGACAGACAGACAGACAGACGGACACCCGCAGACAGACAGGCAGACAGACAGACAGAAAGAAACAAGACACCAACAGACGGACAGATAGACAGAGACAGACAGACAGACACAGACGGACAGACAGACACAGACAGACAGACAGAAAGACGGACACCCGCAGACAGACAGACAGACAGACGGACAGACAGACAGACAGGCAGACACAGACAGGCAGACAGACAGGCAGACAGACAGACAGGCAGACAGACAGACAGATAAAAACAGGCATCGACAGAAAAGACACGGACAGGCAGATAAAAACAGGCATCGACAGAAAGACTGACTGACAGACAGACAGACAGACAGACGGACACCCGCAGACAGACAGGCAGACAGACAGACAGAAAGAAACAAGACACCAACAGACGGACAGATAGACAGAGACAGACAGACAGACACAGACGGACAGACAGACAGACAGAAAGACGGACACCCGCAGACAGGCAGACAGACAGACAGACAGGCAAACAGACAGACAGACAGACAGACAGACAGACAGGCAGACAGACAGGCAGACAGACAGACAGACAGGCAGACAGACATACAGAAACGCAGGCGCAAGTGGGCAGCCTACCAGCTCTCTCAGCAGCGATATATCGCTAGCCTGCTTGCTCTGCCGATAATTCGGCGTCCAAGGTGGCAAAGTGCGTCTTCTTGGAGGTTGTTGCTGCTGCTGCTGCTGCTGTTGCTGCTGCTGACGCTGCAACTTCTGTCTTGACTGGTGCCCAGACGCTGTCCAATCAATTCTAGCAGGAATTGTTGCCGATCTTGATATCTGAGTCTTCTGCTGTTGCTGTTGTTGCTGCCGCTGCTGCTGGCTGCTTGCCGCCTGACCCTGACCCCCCTGGTCCGGAACGATTCTTTCCAAGGTTTTAGAGTCGAAGAACACGTGCCGCCTGAGTCGGTGACTGTCAACGAATACCACTAGACGAATGTGCGACTGGACAGACTCGCAAAGGCTTTTCAATTCCGCGTCGTCAATGGGAGCAGGCGAAGCTTGCAATGCGTCGGCAGAGTCGGTGGACTCCGATTGCCAAGTGTCGAGAAATTCCCGACAGACCGCATCGAATCTGCTATTGATAACAGGATTTCCTGGCGCGCTGCTACTAAAAGAAGAACCACCGCTGGCGCCGCCTCCGCCCGAGTCAAATTCGTTCGATTTCGATTTGCCAAACACAGCCGAACGTAGACTGCGCAACATATCGGTAGTTATTTAAATCTGATTTTTCGGGCGTTAAAAATCGATATACTATTTTTAGTGGTTAAAGCAAGATTGTTTATAAAACACAATAGCGGCTTCACTTTACTGCTGGCATTGCTGCCGTTGCTGTCTGTTGCCGCTTTTAATGCAGCATAAAATGCGGGAACGAATATTTTTTGCTGTTTTTACACGAAAATTACATACTACTTATAGTAGAACAGTAAATAATTGAAAACAAAAGAAAAATGATGAGAAAAATGGATCACACAGACTTATAAAACGATTGTATCGAGTCTTCATTTACTGTTTTGACAGAATTGAGACAACAGTTGTAGCTGACAGATTAACCGGTTGATCAATTGTTTCTTACATGAGTAAGAAAGATCCATAAACTGTTACTAAACATGCAATAATAACAGAAGCTAAAAATGATACAAAAAAACTAAAAAAAAGCTAAAATCAAGTCGAACAGACTTACTGCTAGTAAACAATGTAATTTGTCAGAAAGAATAAACTTCTCTGCAAACCGGGCCAAAATGTCACAATGTCACTAGCCTATTAAATCAGCTTGTTACGAGCCAATACGCAAATGGCCATTCTCCATATTCGGGTCACAGGTCGTTAACTGTGATTTTCTCTAAATAGTTAGTTAGGTAATGAATCAGGGAATTAATTGATGTGCCAGCGGCCCAGGCTCGATTCCAATCTTTGGGGCTCGGCCGGCTTGGGTTTGCTTGTGAAATTAACGGCCTTGAAGGGCCAACCAACCCCCCCCCCCAAGGCACAGTGAAGTGTGAATGCCTAACGATAAATAAAGTTAGGAAAGCTGCACACTCCTCAGTGAGTGTGTGCCTGTGCGTATGACAGCTCAGGGGAGCAGGCAGGATGGGCAGCAATGTCGCTTAAAGTGCACCAAGGGTGCACACACAACCTCCTGTCAATAACTAATTAGGTAGAGACCCAGACTCAAGCCTCCATAATATCGTCAGTGTCAGCATCGGGACTGGGACAGAGCAATTCTGTCAGCTGGTCAACAGTCAGACTGCAGGATTGCGAGGCCGCATTAGCAATGGTGGAGCTGTCATTAGAGGTCCGCACAGCCGACCAGAGCGCCTCCTCGATAGTGTTGGACACGAGAAACCGGTGCACACAGGTTGGTTTAGTCTGACCAATGCGGTCAATCCGACCAATAGCTTGCAACTCTTGAGCAGGATTTAGCTGCGGCTCAGCCAATAGCACGTGATTAGCTTCAATCAGATTCAATCCATTAGCACCGTAGTTGATTGACAGCAGCAGGACAGTCAGTCTGGCTTCGGATTTGAATTTCTCAATGCCAGAATCGCGAGTCCTGCTATCCATAACGAATGCGTGCGGTATGCCGTTGATAATTAGAGCAGAGCGGAGCAGTTCGAGCATGGCTGGGAAAGAGGAGAACACGAGCACTTTTGCGCCTGGCTCGCTAGCTTCGATGCTTTTCAAACAGCGAACAATGCCGGACACTTTGGTGGAATAATCGCCGTAGCAGTCGAATTGGGACAGGCTGTCCGAGTGGCTGTCCGATGTTGATGAAGACTGGTGATGCTGACTTGACAAATTCGGTCTTGAAAATACGGTTTTGATGTCGGACTGGAGACTGGTCTGAAATATAATTATGGGCAGTTCAAGATTGATTATTATATCTGATTTATGCGAGTTCCTAACAATAAAAACTCAGATCGGTGAACTAACCGCTCCCAAATCTGCTTAACTATATTTGTGCTGATCTAAGTAGCTAGCGACTTGCATAGCAAATACCTAGTACCCAGTTACACCAAACCCTTTAGAAGCTACGATCGTGTTTAATTGCCGATATGTTGTGACAGAGAGATAATCCAAAGACCAGAGATTAGAAATCCAGATCATACTTCTTAGCAATGTAGATTAACAATCCATCCTACTTCTGCCCAATGTACACACAGGCTAGATTAGCAATCCATCCTACTTCTGCCCAATGTACACACAGGCTAGATTAGCAATCCATCCTACTTCTGCCCAATGTACACACAGGCTAGATTAGCAATCCATCCTACTTCTGCCCAATGTACACACAGGCTAGATTAGCAATCCATCCTACTTCTTCCCAATGTAAACACAGGCTAGATTAGCAATCCATCCTACTTCTGCCCAATGTACACACAGGCTAGATTAGCAATCCATCCTACTTCTTCCCAATGTAAACACAGGCTAGATTAGCAATCCATCCTACTTCTGCCCAATGTACACACAGGCTAGATTAGCAATCCATCCTACTTCTTCCCAATGTACACACAGGCTAGATTAGCAATCCATCCTACTTCTTCCCAATGTACACACAGGCTAGATTAGCAATCCATCCTACTTCTTCCCAATGTACACACAGGCTAGATTAGCAATCCATACTACTTCTTCCCAATGTACACACAGGCTAGATTAGCAATCCATCCTACTTCTTCCCAATGTACACACAGGCTAGATTAGCAATCCATCCTACTTCTTCCCAATGTACATACAGGCTAGATTAGCAATCCATACTACTTCTTCCCAATGTACACACAGGCTAGATTAGCAATCCATCCTACTTCTTCCCAATGTACACACAGGCTAGATTAGCAATCCATCCTACTTCTTCCCAATGTACACACAAGCTAGATTAGCAATCCATCCTACTTCTTCCCAATGTACACACAGGCTAGATTAGCAATCCATCCTACTTCTTCCCAATGTACACACAGGCTAGATTAGCAATCCATCCTACTTCTTCCCAATGTACACACAGGCTAGATTAGCAATCCATCCTACTTCTTCCCAATGTACACACAGGCTAGATTAGCAATCTATCAAACTATGATAACTCAAGTTGCATCTAAAGCCATCTTAACCAGCCATGACTCACCTGCCGACACACGGGGCACACTAAGCGGCTACATTTGAGCAGTCGGCGCAGACAGTTTAAGCAGAGCTGGTGAGCGCACCCGAGCACGTGCCATCTTGAGGGCAGAGATCGCCGACACACGGGACAGTCCTCCTGCTCCGGTCCCCGATCTGCCGCAGCGCTAGCAGCTGATTCAGCAGCAGCCTTGGCTGTTCGATCAGCTTTGACGTTGATCAGATATTTCAATCGGCCGAGCTCTCGAGCTCGAGTGGCTGAGCAGATCGCTTTGTCGGCCAAGTAGCGCTGCTTTTTCTCGTCAAATTCTAGGCGACTATGGACAAAATTCTTGGTCATCGCGTCAGTCTGCAAGATGGAGAGAATTGGTGATGAAATGAGGGAACTTGCCTCATTACAGAATTAGCGATTTTAGCAAAATTTGAAATGTTTGCGACAAACTGGAGGAAATCCATAAGAATACGGAGGGAATCTATAGTAAACCGAAGGGTTGTATCAGAAACTGAAGGTAAACTATGAGAAACCAGAGAGAATCTTTGAGAAACCAGAGGGAATCTCTGAAAAACCGGGAGGGGATCTTTGAGAAACTGGAGGAAAAAAATGAGAAACCGGAGGTAATAAATGAGATACCGGAGGTAATAAATGAGAAACCGGAGGTAATAAATGAGAGACTGGAGGTAATAAGTGAGAAACCGGAGGAAATAAATGAGAAACCAGAGGTCATCTGTGAGAAACCGAAGAAAATAAATGAGAAACCGAAGGGAATCTTTGAGAAAGGGGGTAATCTATGAGAAACCTCCAGTAATTTATGAAACCGGAGGGAATTTATGAGAAAGCGGAGGGAATTTATGAGAAAGCGGAGGGAATTTATGAGAAAGGGGGTAATCTATGAGAAACCAGAGGTAATTTGAGAAACCGGAGGAAATAAATGAGAAACCGGAGTAAATAAATGAGAAACCAGAGGTAATTTGAGAAACCGGAGTAAATAAATGAGAAACCGGAGTAAATAAATGAGAAACCAGAGGTAATTTGAGAAACCGGAGGTAATAAATGAGATACCGGAGGTAATAAATGAGAAACCGGAGGGAATAAATGAGAAACCGGAGGGAATAAATGAGAAACCGGAGGAAATAAATGAGAAACCGGAGGGAATAAATGAGAAACCGGAGGGAATACATGAGAAAAAACTTAGAAACATTAAATTACAAGAATATGAGATCATGAAGGAAATGAAATCGATTTTTTTCTGAAATCGATCACGTAGATATCTAGATACCGATAAACCATTTTTAGTATATACTCGTAGATTACATACTACAAAAGCAGGTAACGCAGCAGACGCAATTACAGCCCTATTTACCTGTTCTCCAGGCTGCAACAGTCGCAACCTGGTCAGTGCCTGGTCAATCTCATCCTTGACAGACTGCAACTGGCCCAATTCAATCCACAGATCGTGCAACAGATTGTACTCGCGCCGCATTAATTTTAGCGAATTTAATTGACTAGTTAAGTCGGCAATAGCGGCGGGATCGTTCTGGACGAAACGCACTAGCCGGCTAAGCAAGCTGTCAATCAGAGGCGGAAGGCGTTTGTCTTCTACGAAACCGGCTGGCAGGAATACGGCCTGCGGGTTGAAGGAGCATCATTTTATTGGAGTGTTTAGGGTGATTCTTTGGGGTGTTTAGGGTGATTCATTGGGGTGTTTAGGGTGATTTATTGGGGTGTTTAGGGTGATTCATTGGGGTGTTAAGGGTAATTTATTAGAGTGTTTAGGGTGATTTATTGGGGTGTTTAGGGTGATTCATTGGGGTGTTTAGGGTGATTTATTGGGGTGTTTAGGGTGATTCATTGGGGTGTTAAGGGTAATTTATTAGAGTGTTTAGGGTGATTCATTGGGGTATTTAGGGTGATTCATTGGGGTGTTTAGTGTGATTCCTTGGGGTTTTTATGGGTGATTCATTCGGGTGTTTATGGGTGATTCATTCGGGTGTTTATGGGTGATTCATTCGGGTGTTAATGGGTGATTAATTGGGGTGTTTCGGGTGATTTATTAGTGTTTAGGGTGATTCATTGGGGTGTTTAGGGTGATTAATTGGGGTGTTTCGGGTGATTTATTAGAGTGTTTAGGGTAATTCATTGGAGTGTTTAGGGCGATTCATTGGGGTGTTTAGGGCGATTAATTGGGGTGTTTATGGTGATTCATTGGGGTGTTCAGGGTGATTTATTAGTGTTTAGGGTGATTCATTGGGGTGTTTAGGGTGATTCATTAGAGTGTTTAGGGTGATTCTTCGCGGTGTTTAGGGTGATTCATTGGAGTGTTTAGGGTGATTCAATGGGGTGTTTAGTGTGATTCCTTGGGGTTTTATGGGTGATTAATTGGGGTGTTTAGGGGATGATTCATTAGAATTTAGGGTGATTTTAGAAAGCGTTTAAGGGTGATTTGTAAGGTTCTCTAGGTTGGTTATCTGAGATGTGTAAAAACAACTCTTGGGATGTTTTGGGACGATTCAATGGAGCTGGAGGGCGTTTCGATTCGTGCAATTTACACCCTCGAGGGGCAGCCCCTAAGGTACACAGAGAGTGTGCATGCCCGAAGATTAGAAAGTCACAGGGCCGCTAAATACGCACACCCTGTACACAGGGCGATTCTGTGTACAGTATTGACGCGCTTTTGTGCTCAGGAGTCAGCGGAATGAGCAGAATCGTCTCAGCTCTGGTGCTGTGGGGCGTTGTAACTTTAATTATTATCATGAAAAACAGTATAAAATTCGTCCTTACCTTCTTATACTCATTAAAGAGCTGTTCGCAGCTACACCAGCGACAAGAGTCCAGACCCTCGGCGCGGCGCAGACAGTGCATGACGTACTCGCGAAACTGCTGTTCAGTCCAATTACCCTCTATCTCAGCCATAGCGGCTGTTAATTTAGCCCTAGTTGACTTCAATCGATCCAATTCGCTGTGCAAAGCCATGCCAACCCCAGCCGGGGTGGAACAGGCTCTCAGCTGACCAGCTAATCGGGAATTATCGTAGCACAACAGATCGGTCAGGCTGTCAGCCAGTGCGCTAGTAGAATTAGGCCAGTGCCGATGCAACAGGTCTACAAGCCAGTCCTCGTTCAAGGCTAAGCGAGATTCTTCGGCCGCGATATTCTCGCTAACAAGGTTTGCTTTGGAGCGGGCTTGGGCCACTACTGACTGCTGGTTAGCTACCATGCGATCGCGTAGGACCGTCTCTCTGAGGTGCGAGAGCGACGGGTAGCATTGTAAGTTAGCACTTATGTTTATTATTCTATCGAAACACATTTATAAAGACCATGTGGCAGTTCTAAATTCCAATCTTACATATATTTTATTTATCAGCATTATTATACTCGTAACCTCAGCTGGACTCATGCCATCTTATCTCACCTTTGAGATGAAGACTTAGAATTTCACCTTTGAGATGGCAGATCTACTCATAGAATCTAACCCCTGAGATCAGAGATCTAAAGTCGCACCCCTCAGATAACAGGTCGAGAATCTCACCCACTAGATTTAACAGGTTACAATCTCACCCCTAAGTTAAGAAGTGTAAAATCTCACACCTAAGACAACAGGTTAGAATCTCACCCCTTAGATAACAGGTTAGAATCTCACTCCTAAGTTAACAGGTTAGAATCTCACCCCTTAGATAACAGGTTAGAATCTCACTCCTAAGTTAACAGGTTAGAATCTCACCCCTAAGTTAACAGGTTAGAATCTCACCCCTAAGTTAACAGGTTAGAATCTCACCCCTAAGTTAACAGGTTAGAATCTCACCCCTAAGTTAACAGGTTAGAATCTCACTCCTAAGTTAACAGGTTAGAATCTCACTCCTAAGTTAACAGGTTAGAATCTCACTCCTAAGTTAAGAAGTGTAGAATCTCACCCCTAAGTTAACAGGTTAGAATCTCACCCCTAAGTTAACAGGTTAGAATCTCACTCCTAAGTTAACAGGTTAGAATCTCACTCCTAAGTTAACAGGTTAGAATCTCACTCCTAAGTTAACAGGTTAGAATCTCACTCCTAAGTTAACAGGTTAGAATCTCACTCCTAAGTTAACAGGTTAGAATCTCACTCCTAAGTTAAGAAGTGTAGAATCTCACCCCTAAGTTAACAGGTTAGAATCTCACCCCTAAGTTAACAGGTTAGAATCTCACCCCTAAGTTAACAGGTTAGAATCTCACCCCTAAGTTAACAGGTTAGAATCTCACCCCTAAGTTAACAGGTTAGAATCTCACCCCTAAGTTAACAGGTTAGAATCTCACCCCTAAGTTAACAGGTTAGAATCTCACCCCTAAGTTAAGAAGTGTAAAATCTCACACCTAAGACAACAGGTTAGAATCTCACCCCTTAGATAACAGGTCCCTCCTGAGATTTGAAGTTACCGTATAAATATCAGCTATTAAGATTAAAACAATGAGCATTAAACATAACTATGCAATACCTTTCAGGCAAGCTATCATCGCCAACAGCCCTTGGCAACTGTTTAGCCTTATCCAATTCTAGCACCTCGTGCAACCAATGAATGGCGTGCAGCTCCTGAGCAGAATCTGTCTTAACAAACTCGCAATGATAGGCGATTGAGTCCAGGGCTTCCCTATACAGTTGGGCTGCTGTGGCTGGGCAGTTGTCAACGTTAAATGCTATGGCTGCCAAGCCATTCACCGCCATTAGCCATCGGCGATGCTCTTCTTTCAGCGATATGCGAGTCTTCTGGATCAGGCTGTCAAGCACCTGTCAGATGGTTTATATGGGGAATATATTTAGCGATTACTCTTCAGGAAAGTTTAGAGTGATTCTATAGGATAATTCAGCGGAGATTCTCTAGGATACTTAAAGGGCGATTCTTAAGGATGATTCAGGGGCGATTCTTAAGGATGATTCAGGGGCGATTCTTAAGGATGATTCAGGGGCGATTCTTAAGGATGATTCAGGGGCGATTGTTAAGGATGATCCAGGGGCGATTCTTAAAGATGATTCAGGGGCGATTCTTAAGGATGATTCAGGGGCGATTGTTAAGGATGATCCAGGGGCGATTCTTAAAGATGATCCAGGGGCGATTCTCTAGGATACTAAAGGGCGATTCTTAAGGATGATTCAGGCGCGATTCTCTAGGATACTAAAGGGCGATTCTTAAGGATGATTCAGGGGTGATTGTTAAGGATGATCCAGGGGCGATTCTCTAGGATACTTAAGGGGCGATTCTTAGGGATTATTCAGGAGCGATTCTTAGGGATGATTTAGGAGCGAGTGTTAAGGATTATTCAGGAGCGAGTGTTAAGGATGATTCAGGAGCGAGTGTTAAGGATGATTCAGGAGCGAGTGTTAAGGATGATTCAGGAGCGAGTGTTAAGGATTATTCAGGGGCGATTGTCAAGGATGATTCAGGAGGGAGTGTTAAGGATGATTCAGGGGCGAGTGTTAAGGATGATTCAGGAGCGAGTGTTAATGATGATTCACGAGCGATTGTTAAGGATGATTCAGGGGCGATTCTTAAGGATGATTCAGGAGCGATTGTTAAGGATGATTCAGGGGCGATTCTTAAGGATGATTCAGGGGTGATTCTTAAGGATGATTCAGGAGCGATTGTTAAGGATGATTCAGGGGCGATTCTTAAGGATGATTCAGGAGCGATTGTTAAGGATGATTCAGGGGCGATTCTTAAGGATGATTCAGGAGCGATTGTTAAGGATGATTCAGGGGCGATTCTTAAGGATGATTCAGGAGCGATTGTTAAGGATGATTCAGGGGCGATTCTTAAGGATGATTCAGGGGTGATTCTTAAGGATGATTCAGGGGTGATTCTTAAGGATGATTCAGGGGCGATTCTCTAGGATACTTAAGGGGCGATTCTTGGGGATGATTCGGTAAAAATGAACTAAATCAGTAATAAGTCGGTAATAAGATTTAATCCATATAAACTTAAAACTACCTCGTCCATAGTCATGTACTCGCCGACTCCCACATAGGCACTAGGCGGAAAGTTCATCTGGCCGCCTGCGGCAGTTCCGCCAGTAGCGGCAGCGGCGGCGGCAGCAGCAACAGCAGCAGTAGCGGTCCATTGGTGGTGCACTCGCACCGATCGCATCAATGCAGGGAAATCGCAAGCCTGTCGCATACAGCTTAGTGGACCTAGCAACTGTTTTAGTAGGGCTCGATTGATTTCATCTAAGCGCAGTGAGCGGGGCAGTGCCAGTCTGGAATTGAAGAATTACAGTAGATATCATTGAGAGTGAATGATTAAATGTCTAATGGTACCCACGTGTCACTGTGTAGGTCTTGAAAGAGGTAAAACCACGAAGGAGTGAAAATGAGGTGAGGAGAGGGGCAGAAGAGGCGGATAGGGGCAGAAGAGGCAGATAGGGCGGAAGAGGCGGAGAGGGCGGAAGAGTTGGGGGCGGAAGAAGCGAAGGAGCGGAAGAGGCGGAAGGGACGGGGGGGCGGAAGAGGCGGAGAGGGGCGGAAGAAGTGGAAGGGGCGGAAGGAGCGGAAGAAGCGGAAGGGGCGGATGGAAGGAAGAACGCAGGGGAGGAAGAAGCGGAGGGGGCGGAAGAGGCGAAGAGGGCGGAAGAGTTAGGGGCGGAAGAAGCGAAGGGGCGGAAGAGGCGGAGGGGGCGGAGGAGGCGGAAGAGGCAGAGAGGGGCGGAAGAAGCGGAAGGAGCGAAAGAAGCGGAAGGGGCGGATGGAAGGAAGAACGCAGGGGAGGAAGAAGCGGATGGGGCAGAAGAGGCGGAGAGGGGCGGAAGAGGCGGATGGGGTGGAAGGCGGAGGGGCGGAATAGGCGGAGAGGAAGAACGGAGGGAGCGGAAGGCCGAGGGGAGGAAGAGATTCACAGCCCATCGAACACACTTGAATACAATAACAAATTCAAAACTCAATCTACCTATCAAGCGTTCTCCGCCAGGCGCTTCTCTCGCTCTCCATTCTTAGCCGATAATAGAGCGACTCGATACCGCTAAAGCTGAGCCGATAGACCCGCTCGGTCAGGGGCGGAATGCCAATCTGATCGGCTACCCGAGATTTAGTCTGACGCCACAGTAGGCTGGCAGTGAACTCCACCAGCGGCTGATAGCTGCCAGCCTGATACGGATAGAGCAACAGGTGTTTAAACCAGCGAGAGCATTGGGCTACAGGTGCGCCAAGGAACTGGAACAGGCCGTGCAGATCAGACAGGCCGGTTTGCACCGGTGTACCGGTGACGCACCAACGATTGACAGCTGATAAGCGATTGGTCATGCCAGCTAATTGCGTGTTGCTAGAGCAGATAGTCTGAGCTTCATCCAGCACAATGCGCCACCAGTGCACACAGGTAAGCGGACTTATATGCCCGGGATACCTGGCCGACCGGTTATACCGGCGCTGACGCCGATGCTTCTCGTCAATTAGGTCAGTTAAAACAAATCGACTTTCGCGTTGCAACACGCCGTAGGTTGTGACAACAACGTCTGATTGGGCCAAGTCCATTGGCTGAACGTAGCCGTGCTCAATTCCTGAGTACACTGTCAGATTGAAGTCTGGGCGAGCCGTGTGTCTGACAAATTCTAATTTCACCTGAAGAGGAGAGGGGAAGGCTGGTGTGTTTTTTTAGCAATTTTTTAATGTCTCATATTACTCTTCAGCAAATCTATTTTCTTCAGTCTCATATTTAAAAAAGCTACGAGGCAGTTGTTATTAAAATCTCTACCTCTAGCAAGATCTTCAAAATCTCAACCTCTGAATATGACCTTCAAAATCTCACCCTCTAGCTTTGACATTTAAAATCTCAACTTCTAGCCTTGGCCTTCAAAATCTAACCCTCTAGTTAATATCTTCAAAATATCAACCGCTAGTTATGACCTTTAAAATCTCACCCTCTAGCTTTGACCTTTAAAATCTCAACTTCAATCTTCAACTTCAACCTCTAGCTATGACCTTCAAAATCTCACCCTCTAGCTATGACCTTCAAAATCTCACCCTCTAGCTATGACCTTCAAAATCTCACCCTCTAGCTATGACCTTTAAAATCTCACCCTCTAGCTATGACCTTTAAAATCTCATCCTCTAGCTTTGACCTTTAAAATCTCACCCTCTAGCTATGACCTTTAAAATCTCACCCTCTAGCTATGACCTTTAAAATCTCATCCTCTAGCTTTGACCTTTAAAATCTCACCCTCTAGCTATGACCTTTAAAATCTCACCCTCTAGCTTTGACCTTTAAAATCTCACCCTCTAGCTATGACCTTCAAAATCTCACCCTCTAGCTTTGAGCTTTGAAATCTCAACTTCTAGCTATGACCTTCAAAATCTCACCCTCTAGCTTTGACCTTCAAAATCTCACCCTCTAGCTTTGACCTTCAAAATCTCACCCTATAGGCTAAAACGTCACCTGAAGTAACTAAAACTTCAATTTTACCCTAAAGTTGAGAATCATAAATCACCTGTTCCAGCAGTATAGGCGGCACAACAAACAGCGTAGCCCGACCGGGCACTGGCGGCTGACGCAGCAGGCACACTGGGCACAGGTAGCCTCGTTCGCTTTGACGTCGCAAATTTGAAGACGCAGCCAAACCAACGCAGCGTCGATGCTGCACGTCGCCGCAAGAGTCGCAAACGACATAGTCTAGTAGAATAATCGGATCCGTGCGTTGACGTCGACCATAATTCATACCGATCACTTCTGCGTTGTTGCACAGACAATAGAGTTGTCGGCCAATCGGACTCTTCGACTCAAGCTGCTCAGCGTCCTCTCTGTCAATAATATTAGTACAGTCTTCGTTCGCAGGCGGCGACGGCGGCGGATGGGCCAAGATCAGGGCGATCATCTCCACAGTCTTGCCGAGGCCCATCTCGTCGGCTAGGATGCCTCCTCTGCGTGAAAATATTAAAACACCGATATGAAGACTATTTACGGAATGGAATTCAACTCTACGAGTGCCAGCTGTTTATAGAATTTCAAGCCTGAGATGACAGATCTAGAATTTGACCCATGAAACCACAGGATGAGAATCTCACCCATGCGACCACAGGATAAGAATCTCACCAATGCGACCACAGAATGAGAATCTCACCCATGAGACCACAGGATAAAAATCTCACCCATGAGACCAGTAGCGCAACCAGAAATTTTTCAAGGGGGGGGGCGGATTCTGAGGGTAAAGTCCCGGGAGGGGGGGGGGCGGAGGGGTGGCTCTGTTTTTGGCGAAAATTCGCTTGGTCCCCCCTTTGATTTTTTTCGGTCCCCCGCCCCCCCCCCCTGGTTGCGCCACTGCATGAGACCACAGGATAAGAATCTCACCCATGAGACCACAGGATAAGAATCTCACCCATGAGACCACAGGATAAGAATCTCACCCATGAGACCACAGGATAAGAATCTCATCCATTGAGACGACACAACCAGAATCTCATCACTGATAACAGTAATAAAAAAAATCACCTAGCTATCGAATTAGCGCCCAATTCTTCAGCGGAATGCTTCTCCCAGGCGGGCAGTCGCAGCACAAAATGATTATGATAGGGTGAATAATACACAGCGGTAGCGCTAGTACTACTACTCATAACAGTAGGATCTTTAGTGGCGTAGGCGGCTTTGGCGGTTGGCAGTTGAATTTCTCTGTAGGCTTCTCGCAGCAGTCCGCCAACAATTCCTGTAGCCAGCTGGGGCTCCAGTTCGCGCCTGGCTGCCCAGGCTAGCGCCATGCGTTGATAGGGACGCAGTTGGGAGTGCATGCCGAGCTTGTCCATAGCAACTAGTTCTGACTGAGTATGGTACCAGCTGATTAGCGCCTCGGAGCTGCCGCTGCGACCTAAATTATTGTCCATTACCTGGACAGACAGGCACATGGTTAACTGGTTGAGTAGCTCTGCATTTTAATCCCTTAGTTGGGTAATCTGATCCCTGAGATGGAGATTCTGATCCATGAGATGGGGATTCTGATCCATGAGATGGGGTAATCTGATCCCTGAGATGGAGATTCTGATCCATGAGATGGGGATTCTGATAAATGAGATGGGGCAATCTGATCCCTGAGATGGGGCAATCTGATCCCTGAGATGGGGATTCTGATCCATGAGATAGGGATTCTGATCCCTGAGATGGGGATTCCGATCCCTGAGATGGAGATTCCGTTTGAGTTTTTTAATCAATGAGTTGGGATTCTAATTAACTACTGTTGCGGCAACAGAGCACAGGAATGTAGATCTATAAGAACATACTGAAGTAGCATTACTGATCAATAGCCACACAAACCTGATCAAAAAACAGCATGAGATTCTCCCGACCAGACGAAGCGGGCACGGGCTGCACGGACCTGTCAGTCAAGCCCCAGTCGAGCTGCACCAGATGAGCTAGGCGTCGGCACCAGACGCCTCTACTAGTTGGCCAATCGGCTGGATCATCGCCAAGACGATGCCGACTAGACGACGAAGCTGCCAACAGGCGCTCAACTCTGAGACAGGCAACGATAATCAACGGCTTGCTAAGCGAAGTCTTACCAGAAGAAGCTAAGTCGGTTAGACAATCCAGTAGATTCTGCTGTCGAGCTGTCAAACAGAGCTTACTGGGACAGTTCAAACAGCCAAGTTTGCCTGATTGATCCGATAGCAGGTAGACAGCTTCGCGACTGCTTTGGTTGCTATGGGAACGGGAAGACAGTCTGACGTGTAGAAATACCTGAGGAACAATGGGGAATGTTGAGCATTGCAGTTGTAAATGCAGTTGCACTAGAGAAGTTAATGAGCTATATAAAAGACTGACAGAAGCATAATCTAATATACTGAACTTTTCTTTGATACTCTACCGATAGTAGAAATATAGGGATAATACGCTAAAATTAGAAAAATAAAATAATCAATAATTGATTACACCTGCACCAATTGAGCCAGATGTGCAACCGACAGCTCAGCCGCAGCTATTGCGCGGCGCATCTGAAGGCTGCGTACGGCTGTTCAGTCCAAGGACTGGGGGGTCGCCACACACACCCTCAATTCCCCAGCTAATGCTGGCACCCATTTTACAGCTGGGTGAACTGAAGCAATGCAGAGAGAAGTGTCTTGCTCAAGGACACAAATTGTTCCGAGTGGGCAGAGATTTGAACCCCAGACCTTATAGTCGTGAGTCCGACGCTTTAAACACTAGGCTATAACAAGAAACTGGTTATTTCAATTCAAAACAAAGAAAACCTAAAAGGCTGCACAGCAAAGCGCAGACCCAAAACAAACGAGCCTCTGAAAACATGTACATGAGCACTTGTATGTGCCCTCAGTGCTGGCTGGTTGTGGGACAATGTCACCCAAATGGGCAACAAAACTAAAAAAACGCACACAGAATTCAAACAAAAAAGGGCCTCACCTGCTCGCAAGAAAACAACAGACAGGCCTCTAAACTGGAGTCTACCAGCTCCTCCTGAACTGTATCAGCTGTTGAATTCTTTATTAACATCGGCATCAGCTCCGCTCTAGTCAGCGGAGAATTAGACGCGGGCAAAATCTCATCAACTAACACGGTGGCTAGAGCAGCTTGATGATCACCATCTTCAACTGTTGGCAACCAATGCAATTTTACAGTACTATTAGCCGACTTCTTTATAAGGCTTAACGGATCATTCGCACCCTTTCTGCCAATAAGTTTTTGACGCTTAACAACCGGTTGTGAATCGGTAACTTCATCCGTAATGGAAGTGGAACTAGCAAGCCAGCTGCACTGCCAAGACCGACTGGACTGTTCCGCTAGCACCAATCTGACCGGTTGCGACTGCTTTCTCTTCATGGTCTGTTTGCAAACTCGATCGAATCGTCTTGTCTAGCCATTAACCCCCATTAGTTTATCCATCTAGATCAGCAAATATGTAAATATAGTTTTATTCATTGACTTTAGAAGTTATGAAAAACTGACTGGTCATGGTCATACATCACAGTCCTTCAGATAGCCATGGTCATACATCACTACAGTCCTTCAGATAGCCATGGTCATACATCCCTACAGTCCTTCAGATAGCCATGGTCATACATCCCTACAGTCATGGTCATACACCCCTACAGTCCTTCAGATAGCCATCGTTATACATCCCTAGTCCTTCAGATAGCCATGGTCATACATCACAGTCCTTCAGATAGCCATGGTCATACATCACTACAGTCCTTCAGATAGCCATGGTCATACGTCCCTACAGTCCTTCAGATAGCCATGGTCATACATCCCTACAGTCATGGTCATACACCCCTACAGTCCTTCAGATAGCCATCGTTATACATCCCTAGTCCTTCAGATAGCCATGGTCATACATCCCTACAGTCCTTCAGATAGCCATGGTCATACATCCCTACAGTCCTTCAGATAGCCATGGTCATACATCCCTACAGTCCTTCAGATAGCCATGGTCATACATCCCTACAGTCCTTCAGATAGCCATGGTCATACATCCCTACAGTCCTTCAGATAGCCATGGTCATACATCCCTACAGTCCTTCAGATAGCCATGGTCATACATCCCTACAGTCCTTCAGATAGCCATGGTCATACATCCCTACAGTCCTTCAGATAGCCATGGTCATACATCACTACAGTCCTTCAGATAGCCATGGTCATACATCCCTACAGTCCTTCAGATAGCCATGGTCATACATCCCTACAGTCCTTCAGATAGCCATGGTCATACATCCCTACAGTCCTTCAGATAGCCATGGTCTTACACCCCTACAGTCATTCTGATGGTCATGGTCATACACTCCTACAGTCATTCAGTCCGTCATAGTGGTACACCCCTACAGTAGCTCAGATAGTTATGGTCATGCACTCGCTACAATCACTAATCAGGTCACTAACCGCTTGAATCAGGTATCTAAGGTCCAGAGGGAGCTAAGCTTGCTAAGCTAAATATGATATTAATTTCTATTAACTGGCTAGTCCGCTAGAATTAGATAGCTCTTATTTGACTAGATATATTATTTCGCTTAGTAAACTAAATTGAACTTTTTAGTATTATACAAATAAAAAACTCAATAAACATTTTGCTCCAACTGGCAAAAGGTACTTTATACATTTTATCAATTGTTTACTATCAACTTTTTTCAGGACAAAAAAGCGTCTATAAAAACGCTAAGCTGATGTACTACTTGTACTACTTTGTACATGCAGTAGTATTACTTCACATTAATTGCTGGATGCAAACCGGTATGTAATATGTACATGCAATTAAACATTAACGAAAGAAATAATGAATTACATAAGACAAGGTTTAAATAACATCCCTAAATCTCACAATTTACCTTACAAATCCTCACATACGTAGATATACTGACAGCTGACTTATTCTACACTCTTACTTACAAAAGAATCCCATTAAGTCTAGGGAAGGGGGTCAGAATCCCAACTGATAAGAGTAATACAATTCCCATCTGAATTATAAGGGGCTCAGGTACTAAAAACCTTAATCGGCACATGCTGACAATATTAATTAATAAACAGAAGCTAGATCGAGTAAATGTTCTAGAATAGCAAACTTGGTTTAGATCACAGAGACTAGAATAACTAGATGGGACACTCAGGCATATATACTTAGTAAAACAGCTTTCTACTTTCAGTTCAGTAGCAAAGAAGAATACATAAGCTATTTTATAAAAATAAAGGTAGCCGAATTGATAAGTTTGATAGTTTTAGGAGCCCACACAAGCTTGCAGGCGTAAACAGCTTGCTAATTGGTTCAGCCATAATGTACATTAGCCAGCCCACTGAAATGTACATGGCCGCTTTACGCTGGAATTCGGATAAAGGCAATAAAAATTGGGGCGGGCGGGGGGGTAGTGTGGAAAGGCGCGGTTGGAGGGTTTAAGCTGGAAGGAGGGTAAGAGCCAATAAACGAGCCTTGACTTTAAAATACAAATACATTACAATGTTTCTGTTAACTTGCTACTGAACTGAAAGTAGCTTACACGCAAATGTACGCTGAGTGACACATCAGTTATTCTAGTATGTGGTTCATATTAAAACTGATGCTCCAATTAAAAACAACAAGGCGTGTTATTGGAAACAAAAAAGGATAATTCTCGTTACTCGTCAGCAGGCGGTATATCCTCTTCCTCTTCATCGGCCCCCTCTTCCATAAGCTCCTCCTCCTCTTCTTCATCATCGTTCGCAGCCTCTCCCTCTTCTTCTTCTTCATCATCATCGTCTTCCTCAACCTCCTCGGCTGGCTCCAACGCGGCCAATCTGGCCGTTCTGTCGGCCAATTCGGCCGGATTGAAATCGCGATGTCGGACAACCAGTTTAGTTTTCGTGGTCGGCGCACCGCCGGGCATGCCGATTTTTCTACGCTTACTCAATCGAACTCGGGTCTCTAATTCGTTATAATAGACGCCGCCTTCTCTAAATACAAAGAAGTAATTCTCGTCGTAGCCTTTCATACTCTTATTCTTAACGTTCCAATTGTACTCTCTGTTGAGTTCGTACTCGTAGACATCCTCGGCTACGTAGGGTAGGCCAGCCTCCTGATCGCGCTTCCGCTTAGCTCTGGTCTCCCTAGTTGGCAAGAAGTAAGCAACGAACTGATCGCCAGACTCGTCGACCATGCCTCGAATCATTGCCTGGGTTACATCGTCGGATAAACCGGACTGATCCTTCGGAGTCGGATCGGTGTCGAAGATCACCTGTGCGCACGGGTGCTGCCAGAGTTGAAAGTCTGGCAGCAGAGGCATCACCTGGACGGCGTGGACTCCGCGACGGCTATAATGCTCCTCTACTGGTCGCTTGGTGGCTTCGAATGTTTTCTCAATAGCTTCAATCTGTTTCTCCTTGGTCTTGTAAATATCTTCGGCCTCGCTAAATACTTTGTTCTTAAGATTGATCTTCGATTCAATCTTATCGCTAAACACCTGGTTCTGTCGATTAGCCTCATTAGAGATGTACTCAGTCTTGCGCAGCCAGGAGGCTTTCATCCTGTCGTGCCGGGACGCACGCTGGTGCAAACCGCCAGGTCCGGTCTCGTCGGCAACCAGAGCCTCATCTTCGGGATCTGGCTTAGCAACTAAAGATGTTTGATAAGTGTCCGGATTTACTAAGTCGATGTCGATGCCTAAGTCCAGCTCAGTAAGCAGTTCGTGCTTATATTCTTTCTCTAACGAGGTCGTATTGTACTTTACAAATCGACCGGTCTCAAACGGATAGGCTAAGAATTTCGGATCAAATGGAATGTCTGGCAAGCTGTTGCAATAGCGAACCCGACAGATTAGACCACTCTCCTGCTTGCGCTGGCTGGCTTGTCCGCCAGAAGAGGCCGACGAAGGTGCAGGAGAAGCGCCTAGCGAAGACCTGCTGGAGGAGCCGCCAATGGAACTGCGATTCTTTCTTTCTTTCTTTTTCGGGTCACGGACATTGTAGCTAGACGTAGCTAATAGGACCGGGGGCGTAGCCCCATGCAGCCGGGGCGCTGACCCTGCGCGGGCGGGCAGTAGACGGCGGAATCCAATTTGCGGCCTGCGGCGGGTGGCTGCTGCTGCTGATGTTGACGCCTCGATCCACCACCCGGAGTGGTTGCCGGAGACGCGGTCGCGCCAACAATAGTCGGTCCCATTGACAACCAGTAATAAACCAACTAAAATTTAATTCTATTCTAAATACAAGTTTATATTTAGTTGTTTGCAAGGGTATAAATAGGACAGCTGAATTGACCGTTGAAAAACAGAGCTGAAATGTTGAAGACAGACAAATTCTCAGTTATTAATAATAAAAATCACGTGAAAACTTTTAAACAATCTTACACTGACTGAAGGTACATTTCTATAGGGACTTTAGTTTAGGCTACAGTTGCACTTTAATCTAGGAGCAAGTAATTGATCTTTTTATCAAAACTTTCAACTAAAACTTGCGTTACGAGGGGCACTATTAAAGTTCTGAGCCTTAATATGAAAGAGAGGAGATATGGGCAAAGTGAGATCAGCTTTTCTCAACATAGTCTCCCCTAACCAAGATGCACTTATGGCATCTTGATCGCAGCGCCTCAATGCCACTCTGGAAGAATTGCACCGAGCAGCCCTCAAACCAAGCAGTTGCAGCATCCTTCAGCGCATCATCAGTGTCAAATCGCTGTCCACGGAGCGCCCGCTTGAGATGTGGAAACAGGTGGAAGTCGCTCGGGGCCAGGTCTGGTGAATAGGCTGGGTGCGGCAGCTCTCGAAACCCTGCGACACTGACAGCAGCCTTGGCAATCCTGCTAGTGTGGGCCGGTGCATTGTCGTGCAGCAGCACAACACCTCGGCTCAGCATCCCTCGCCTATTTTCCTTGATTGCTTCGCGCAGACGGGCGATCAGGTTAGCGTAGTAGGCGCCTGTGACTGTCTGCTTGTGCGGTAGAAAGTCCAGCAGCAGCGGGCCCTTGGCATCCCAGAAGACGGTGAGCATAATCTTGCCCGCACTGCATGCAGTCCGTGCCTTCAGTGGTGCAGGTGAACCAACTGGCAGCCACTGCTTGGACTCCTGCTTGGACTCGGGATCGTGGTGATGGATCCACGTCTCATTCCCAGTCACGCAGCAGGACAGAAAGTTGGCAGGGTCCGGATCGTAGGAGTCCAGGACAAGCTTTGAGTACTGCACCCGTGCGGTCTTTTGGTCCCTTGTCAAGATTCGTGGGATCCATCTGGCAGAAACCTTGGACAGATGAAGATGCTGGTGCAGGATCTCAATGACTTGCGGGTTAGAGAGTCCAGTGTCTGCCGCAAGTTCCCTGACTTTCACCCGCTGGTCACTGTCAACCAGAGCCTGGATGCGCTGGATGTTGTCGGCAGTGACAGCAGTCCGGGGTCGTCCACATCGGGGGTCATCTTCGAGCGAGTCGCGGCCACGCTTGAACTCGGCTGCCCAGCACTTTATGGTGGCGTATGAGGGGGCAGCGTCAGCGTACACACTAGCCATGCGGCTTTGAATTTCAGCAGGCTTTGAGCCCTCCAGAGTCAGAAATTTAATCACTGCCCTGTGCTCAAGCTTCAATTCTTGAGAAAATGCCATGGGGTGCATGCAATAAATTGGTGCTGTGGGACTTAGGGAATGCAGAAAATTCTGAAAAGTTGACAATAGACTATTAACATGTGGCGCTTTTAGAGCCTAAAGTTTCAACACTTTGCCACTATAAGATCTTGGTCAGGCTCAGAACTTTAATAGTGCCCCTCGTATCAAATTCAGCTTTGAAGGTCATATTTTTTCTGTTAAACCTGTTCACTAGCAAGAGAGTACAGCTCTACCTAATTAATGTAGGCGGGCCACTAAATAGACAACAAAACAAGCAGTGAATTATTGAATTAATTTATATTTTTGTTTTCAGTTAAGGTGCAAAATTAAGCGTCTTTAATCGGCGTCATCAAGAAAACTAAAAAATGGCGGATGGGATGAGCTAGCTAGCTCTGCAGTCATCAAAGTTGCATGCCAGAGCAAAATGAATAAACTCAATACATTTAATAATGAAAGAAAATGGACCAGGAGCCAATGCAAGCGATGCCTTATTCAACTATTATCACAAATCACAGAATCCTAGCATCGGCTACATCATTGGGCACTTTAATAACCCAATCCTGCATGTCCGGAGTGACAACAATCTGACAGCCCAGTCTGGATGTGTCGCTCAATTCGTAGGCCATGTCCAGCATATCCTGCTCCTCTTCCGTCACCTTATTAGGCAGCGAGTCGTAATTAGCTTTGTCAAATATGAGATGACAGGTGGAACAGCTGAGAGTGCCGCCGCAGGCGCCGAATCCGTCAATATCGACATTCTGATCGATAATTATGTCTAGCAGGTTGTCGCCAACTCGACAATCGACGCGAACTTTTGACCCGTCGCGTAGTATAAAATATATTGGAACAAAATCTGGCTGGTACTTCTGTTTGCTGCTAGTAGTAGCCGAAGCAGAATTATTACCAGACATATTTACGGTTGACAGCCATCGGTTGCGTTGACATTGATTGACGCGACAATTCACAACTGATGCAAAACGTGGCGCACTGGAAAAGCCACTGGCAGCTGTGGCCGACACCAGTCGGCTAATGGTGCGGAGACAATTCATGAAAGTTAACATTAATTAAATTACTTTGTAAAGCATTATCTGTATTTCAATACTATTGAGCTGTTGCATAACTGAAAAATGATTAAAATGTATTTTTTATCAAACTTCCAATCTCACTTAAATATTCACAAAAATTTTGATCTTGTCCAACCTCTACTGTGCATCTGCATCATTTAGGCACAAAAACCCAAGTGAGCCATTCCTCTAGAATCTCTCTATTGTTATTGACAGTGTATATTTCTAAAACCTTTCATCCAGGATTGATTGCATTGGCATTGAGACTGAACGGAAATAAAAGATAAATGGTTCCAGAAAGTTGCGTTTCACCTGATTCTCACACTTGTACAAAACTCCTGGACACTATCCAAGAAATGTGGTGGGACAGCCAAATTTTTAACTTTCCTAGAAAATAGCATCAAGACGCTGATCTGCGACTTAGGACTGGGATGCGCTTGGCTACCGACTCAGGTTCAAACCCCTATGCAGGCTAACCGTCCAACTCATTCACCAATGAGACTCCCAGCAATAGAAGCCCAGGCTTGCCCAAGCAAACGATGCAAAATGTGCTCTTTAAAACCTGAAATTCCAGCTAAGAATACAGTATTTTGCTGCAGCCAATGTCCCGGAAATCCTGATTAATCTAGATAATTTCTTATAACTTATTATGCTGTAGGTACTTTTTTAGAAATGTGTTTCCTAGGAGATAAAGACTTGGTTTGTTTGTATTCAGAACTCAGAACAATTACATGATTCTATAATTTAGTGCAAAATCTGCATGAAATATGTTCAAAACAACCCACAATCTAATATTCAAGCATGGCAGCAAAAAATAACATTTTCAATAGCCAAAGGTTAATATTCTTAGAAAAATATATATATAGAAAGACAGTATATATAGAAAGCTCTAAGAGCATTAAGCACAAATTGTCTTTACAGAAATGCTATAAAATGGATAAAGCATAAAAATGTTACTTGCTAAGCAATGCTAAAAAATATAGGCAATAGAAAATTTGCCATTTAGCAAGAAGTAAACATACAAGTTTCCCACAAATTTTGTAGGGTTAAAAGTTGAATGTACAATGAAGTTAGGGGGAATTCCCATTTTATGGGTGGTAATCTATTGGATGTACTAAAAACCCAGACATTACTCTTGTGACACTTTTTCCCATATATAAGTGATTTAAAAAATTAAAAATTCTAGTTTGTTAATATTCCAAATTTAGGTCTGTGATCTTTTTATCTAAGCTTTTGGAATATTTTTAAAGTCTCATAATGCAAGCTGCCTTAAGCCTGTCTGGCCATAGCAATTTTCAGGATAAATTGCAGGAGGATATAATTCTGATTGGTATCAATACTCCATCATATATTTTTGTAGTGTTACCCACTAGTGGCAGCAAGAGCCTCTGCTACCACTTCCTGGCTATGCTAATGCTTGGGGTAATGCTAGTTATCTCACCTCTTCTTAGCCTGATTGAGGATCAGCTGTGGAATCTGCCAAAGAGTATTAAGGCCTGCAGAATATTAGTGGCAAGTGCAGATCTGAGTTTTGCCTCAGCCTATACATTGGTATACTGCATACCAGAGAAGGCAGAATTGTTAGCTGAGACCCGAGCCTTCATTGCCCACCTTGTCAAGCTGCGCTAGCTTGTCTGCATCATCCTAGATGAGGCACACTGCTTAAACAAATGGGACAATGACTTTAGGCTGGCCTACCTGAAGCTCAGAGGCCTCCGTGACAGCATGCCATTGGTGCCATGGATGGTGCTAACTGCAACATTAACAACCACTGACTGCATCAACATTGCAAATTCCTTTAGATTATGTGATTTGGTTTTGTTTAGAAAAAGCACCCTGTGCTCTAATATCAGTCTTTGTATATAACCAACCCAATTCTAGTCTTTGGCTACAATTTTGGATGTGCCAAAATATCTAATAGCTTCATCAATTGTGCCAATCAATTGGAACAACCATCTTGGCGGAGACCATTTGCAAGGTAAGTCTAATTTCATTGTTCATAAAATATAAAAAAGTTTCTGTGTCTGCAATCATAAAAATGAGTCAGAAAAAAGAATCCTGTGATTTACCATTCACACAATTTTACATTGTTAGCAAATTTACCCCCTTTTTAACAATAGACTTTAGCACTCACTTGAATTTAGCTATCTTTAGCTATACCTTAGTTGCCTTTAGCTGCAATATTGTCTTGTTTTTTTTCTTTCCTTTCATTTTTTCTTTTTCTTCCTATTTTTTCTTTCTTTTTTACCTATTTTGTTTTCCCCTTTTGTCAATTTTTTTAGGTTAGCTTTTTTGCAATTTATCTTAGCTATACCTTTTGCCACCAAGTTGAATTGGCCAAGTTGGCCATTGCCAGATATTAAACATGTATGCCCAAGGCTTCTAATATTCTAAACTCTTTAAATATATAAACTTCTTAGTCTTTATTTCCTTTATTCCTATGCAGCATAATTTTTCCTTTTATTTGTCTTAAAAACTATATAAACAACATTATGAACTATATTAATACTTAACTTGACTTGTTCTAAATCTTTGTCTTTATATTAAAATGACTATTTGGTATTTAGATTATTAATTTTTCAATTACAATTTAAATTTAATATTTAATTACATTAGTTCAAAAATAAATATTCCAAATATTTGTTTTAGCTTAGCTTTAATCAGAGCATTAGAAAGCACAAAACTATATTAGGTTTTAACACTGTAGAGATTACTTAACTTATACTTTAATATAAGCTATGTTACTTTTTTGACTAAAGGTGGTATAGCTTATAAGCACTAAACAAGGCAAGAAAATAGGACTAGAAAGGCAAGATAAAGCAAGCAAGCAAGGTTAGATAGATTTATATTTGTTTTGTATCCAATTTTAGGTTTCATATATATAATTTGCAATGTGATTTAAATAATATTTATTACTATATTATAAGATATTAACAATAAGCTTACCTAGTTTTTTAGTCAAAAGTAAACTTGTTAATAGGCAAATTTGACTTGTGAATTAAGGCACTTGTTATTTATATGGTACTGTATAAAAAGTAATGTTATTATTTACATGGTAACTAAAAAAGACTAATTTTATTATCTTCTATATATTGTATAGTTTTTATAGCTATTTTCCAATTACATTTGACCACAAATCTATCCTTTTGAAAGCAAAGAAGTTATATTCTCATTTGTTTCTTTTGAAACACCTTTTATATATTGCATTAATTATAGTATGAGTAATACTATGAGCCAATGAAAAATGCTAAGCTATAAACATATAAATCAAGCCTAAACTCTATCTATCTACTTGCTTTAGTTAGTTTAAACTCATTATGAAAATAAAATATATAAGGACAAATATTGAGTAGTCTGTAATAGGCTAACTATTTATAAGGACAAGGTATTTATTTTAGTGGCAATCGTTAACTTAATTGTGTTAAATTATTTTTATGCTTTCATAAACTTCTTAGCCTATCTAATGATTGTCAAATGGCTAGGAGGCCTAGAACACTAATTACTATTATACCTAAGGCTGATTTGAAGTCTGTAGCCAAGCTTTATAATATCAATGTAATAATGCATAAGCTGGTACTATTTATGTTAGATGGCATGGCAACCATGCACTAGCTAGCCACTTTTAGGCTTGCGTACCATGCCCAGATGCTTTAGCTATGCATCAATTATCTAATGCAATAAAATAAAATATACATGCGCAACCTTGGGAATCACTTGGCCATTTCTATTGGCAACATAAACATGTAAATTGCTATTGGCTGAGAGCAGTCATGCGACTACTATTCTGTCAAATAGTGACTTACATATGATTTACAATAGAAATGGCCAAGTGAATCCCAAGGTTGTGCCCAAGCATTAAATAAAATATTGCTATTTCAGTTACTATGTAAATAACACTGGCAATATTTACATGGTACCATGCAAATAATCATTGTTATAAATTGAATATATTATTTTTTGTTAATATTTTGACTTTATATTTTCATTTTTTATTTATTTTTAAATTAATTACTTAATTAAATTAATTAACTTTTAAAATATATTTAAATAACTTTTGATAGAATATGAGACTATTTCAAAGCATAAAAAATCTAATGATTAGGGCATATTTGAGTTTGAGTTTTGAGAATTGGCATTTTAAGCATTGGGCCAAAAAGTTTTTGTTTCTAAATAATATTTTAAGCCTAAAGCATATGCCTATATACCATGTTCCTTAATATTGGGTACTGAGGCCTAACACTAACACTAAGGCTAAGGTTTAAAATTAGAGATGGGAATATTCTTTAATTTGAAAGTAATAAAAGGCAGCTTTCCTGACAATATTGTGTCAATAATAGCAATATAACCTTTTATAGCTAAATTATAATACATATAGGAAGTAACCGGTCATTTTGTCCATAAACTGTTTCTGCCATGGACATTTCACCCCTAGACCATTTTGCCCATATACTGTTTTGCCCACAAACTATTTCGGCCATGGACTATTTCGCCTCTAATTTGGACCAGGGTTGAAATGAACAAAGTCATGAGCTGAGAATATGCGAGATGAGACATAAGTGTCAAAAGCACTGACAACCAATGATATGATTTATTATAAGCAAGGTTCAATAGTAGCCACCCCCACTCCAGGGGCTAAAACACCAACAATCCAAATATACTAAATCTCTAAGGTTTGTATGTCTATACCGCTCTAGTACAAATATTTCTGGCCTAATACCTAGCCTTATAACTTTTCAAAGGAATGACTTAAAAAACTTGTAATAATTCACAATCGTAATAAACAAAATTGCAATAATGCAATAACACAATTGTTTTGGCAACAATTCAGATCATATTTTGTTGAACATTAAAACTAAAAATTAGCATTGAAAAAAAGAAAATAAAGATACATGTACAGCTATATCTCTAGTTAATACATAATAGTACATTAATACCCATGCCTAAATTGGAGGCGAAACGGTCCATAGCCAAACTGGTTTATGGACAAAACAGACTATGGGCGAAATGGTCTAGGGGCGAAATGTCCATGGCTGAAACAGTTTGGGGGCGAAACAACTGGAATTCATATAGGAATGGGCCTGCTACTCTCTCTTAGCATGTGCCATGCCAACAACAATATAATGGCGCCTGCATTAAAATGTTTTCAATAGTTAGGCATGGTGGATGGCACATGCTAAGAGTAATAGTCTGTAAACTTTAGGGCCTAGGGCCTTGGCCTATAACTAATAAATTGTTGATTCATAGGCCCCTATTCATAATTTTGCAGTGTTTGTATATAGTATTTAGGGTAATACGTCTAAAAGTCGAAAAAAACTTTTTTCTAATCGTCTTTATCAAGCGTCACGTCCATGATGAAATAAGACTGAGTCTCACAGTCTGAGATAAAAAATTAAAATAGAATCTGCCAATCTAAAGACGAAAGCAAATAATGAAGAATTATCATCAAATTATGATGAATTAATAGCTTATTGTCATTCCAGTTGGGCCTGTAGCAGTAGCTGTAGCTCTGCCAGGAAACATAAACAAATGACACGTGATTCATGATAAACCGATTTGACTCAATCGTGCTGTTTTCGCTTTGTTATAGTCGCTAAGCTTCGTTCGCTTCTTGAATTAGTGCTGAAAGTTTATTAATATTTACAACAAATATTCCGGCGATGTTCAAAATATATTGTAGCAAGATTTTAAATCTTTTTTTAATTTGCTTTTTTAGGTTTTAACACATAAAAAATTAAGCAAAACTTTAATCTTATATTTAGATTTATCTCAGCACCATAGTTAATGCAAATTTCAACTTGAATAAATACGTACAGTTTTATTGCTAGAGATTAGTGTGCTCCTCGTCGCAGCGAACTAATTCTTTATTCAGATATTACAACTTATATTTTTTCAAATGGCAACGGCGCTTGCTCAGCAGCCCAATGAGGGCAATACATACACCTTTTCGAGTCAGCCCAGAGCTGTTCCTAACCGACGAAAATACCGAGATCAGTTTGCACAGCAGTGAGTCAACCATCGAATGCTTGACTTTACTAATTAATTTTTTTTCAACTGTAAACCATAGCGAGTTCTAGTAAAATCTAAGGTTTGATGCTTCAAAAATTAATAGCTAGAATTAATCCGCTGAATGCAGACAGTTTTTGTTCTTGGGAAAGTATTGCAACTGATATACTACGCTCGTATTTACTCTGCTTTTGCAACATTTGACGCCAAAAAACTAAAGCAACTGCATATAATCGAAAAAATAAGAAATTAAGTTACGTTTTTTATGCGAATAGTCATTTTATTATCTGGTAACCGGCTAACCGCTTCCTTTATTGAGGTTATTTTATTCGATAATCAAGACAATTTTCACTATACTCGCGCAGGAACTCGGATGAGGTGCCGCATCACGGCAACTTGATGTACGACAGGCGAGTCATTCGGGCAACACCTACTCGCAGCATGTGCTGCCTGCAGTGGCGCAGCCCGATCCGGTGGAAATTCAACGCCAGCAGGAGATGCGAAGGCGCGCCATGGCTAGGAAGCGCGCACGCGAGCAGCTCCGACCAAAGTCGCCAGAAGCCGTCGAGGGCAGGAAGCACATTGACATCCAGACGGAGCTGTACCTAGAAGAGCTGGCGGACCGAATCGAGGAGGCCGACGTTCAATGCCAAACTGACGACTTCCTTGACAGGCCCCCGTCGCCGCTGTTTGTCCCAGCTAAAAGCGGTGAAGACAAGGAGACTCAGATCCTTGACAACGAGGTAAAGATTTGGCGCAATATTTATTGCCTAATTTCTGACTTGCTACCAGAGTATCATCAACCATTGACCTCACTTCCCCCTCCCCCTGTTTCGATGCAGCTGTTCAACTTCGACATCGAGGTCAAGCCCATCCTGGAGGTGCTAGTTGGCAAAACCATTGAGCAGTCACTGCTGGAGGTCTGCGGCGAAGAGGAGCTGGCCAACCTGCGGGCCCAGCAGCGCGCCTTCGAGGAGCTGCGCAACGCCGAGCTCGTCGAACAACAGCGACTGGAAGAGCAGGACAGGCGCCATCGCGAGGAGAAGGCGCGCCGTGTTCAACAACAGCGCGAGGTGCAAGAGAAAGAGCGCGAGACGGCGAACAAAATCGCGGCGCGAGCTTTCGCCCAGAGCTACTTGGCCGACCTCGTGCCGTCGGTGTTCGGCACCCTGGCAGAGCACGGATATTTCTACGATCCCGTGGAGCGCGGTGAGTCACTTTTCCATCATCGTCACTTGGAATTGGTCATTTAGATTGGCAGAAGAACGTTCTTTACGTTAGATGAGGAGTTTCTACTCGTAACGGTCAGGCATGTCATGTTGTCTCGGCACATTCACGTCACGTATTTTGACTCCGTGGACCTAAGGAGATAACAAGTGACATTTTCTCCTTGATCTGACCTCTTCTAGACGTGGAGAGCGGCTTCCTGCCCTGGCTGGTGGATGCTGTCAACACCGACATCGATTCCTCCGTGCGCGCCCGCGCCCTACTCGACGGCCTGCTGCGCGAGGTGATTCGCGACCGGCACACCGCCTACCGCGCCCTGGAGACGCGAATCGAGCAGCAGCGCATGGCCGAGGAGGACCGGCGCGCCATGGTTGATCCATCAGCTGCCGCCGCCTCCGAGACTCAGTCGCAGCCGCGAGACGAAGACGAAAACGACGCGATGGCCAACCTGGAGGCGACCGGCGCGCCAGGCGATGCGCCTGATGCCGATGCCGACGATTCAGCGGCCGCTAAGGAGGCTGAGGATGCCGGCGATGCCGACGCCGAGGGCGAAGCCGACGGCGAGGGCGAGGCAGACGCCGACGGAGGCGACGGCGAGGACGAGAATTAAAAAAAGCGAGGATAAGAAACCTGATTTTTCTTGGTATTGAATATGAGACTAAAATTTATAGAACTATTAAATCCAACAAGTCCAAAAACACTCCGGCAACTGTGTAATTTAATTTCCCGAAATGGTTCCTCTCCCGCTTTTTGTCCTTGATATTTATAATCGAAGTGAATATATCGGCTAAAGTTAAAATGATTATAGCATCTCCGATCATGCTCTGCTGTTGCTTCTTTCTTTGATTTTTAACAAAGACGCGCAGTCTGAAGTGTCCCCGATTGCAGCAGGACCTACCAGATTTCCCATTTCGACTTAACTCGTATCTTTTATATACCGTAAAGTGACCTCGTTAATTACGATGCTTAAAAAACAAAGCCGGGAAACTTCGGCTGTGCTTTTTGTACCTTCTTAAACAAGGACTTCAACTTGTGGTTGCTTACATATTATTCGTTGCTTATTTTCTATCCTTAATTGCTAACTTAACTTTTTTGGACACAAATATTTTTTGTTTCAAACTTTTGTTGCCTAACGCGCGTGCTGCCTTCGATTTGATGTCAGGATTTAATTAGTACCGGTTTCAGGCCGGGTATTTTTGGCACTATAGTGGAATAAAACTCTGCCACATAAGACACTACTGTTGAGTAGCATGTTTTGCCTGTTTAATTTCATTCTGTGTAATTTATATTAGACAGGGGAGACAGGGGAGACAGGGGAGACAGGGGAGACAGGGGAGACAGGGGAGACAGGGGAGACAGGGGAGACAGGGGAGACAGGGGAGACAAGGGAGACAGGGGAGACAGGGGAGACAGGGGAGACAGGGGAGGCAGGGGAGACAGGGGAGACAGGGGAGACAGGGGAGACAGGGGAGACAGGGGAGACAGGGGAGACAGGGGAGACAGGGGAGACAGGGGAGACAGGGGAGGCAGGGGAGACAGGGGAGACAGGGGAGACAGGGGAGACAGGGGAGACAGGGGAGACAGGGGAGACAGGGGAGACAGGGGAGGCAGGGGAGGCAGGGGAGGCAGGGGAGACAGGGGAGACAGGGGAGACAGGGGAGACAGGGGAGACAGGGGAGACAGGGGAGACAGGGGAGACAGGGGAGACAGGGGAGACAGGGGAGACAGGGGAGACAGGGGAGGCAGGGGAGACAGGGGAGACAGGGGAGACAGGGGAGACAGGGGAGACAGGGGAGACAGGGGAGACAGGGGAGACAGGGGAGGCAGGGGAGGCAGGGGAGACAGGGGAGACAGGGGAGACAGGGGAGACAGGGGAGACAGGGGAGGCAGGGGAGACAGGGGAGACAGGGGAGGCAGGGGAGGCAGGGGAGACAGGGGAGACAGGGGAGGCAGGAAAGGCAGTTTATTTTTTCAGCATGTAAAAACGTTTCTTCTGACAATACATGTAGTTGCCAATAGCAATTTCTTGAAGTACAAAAATTGATATTTCAGCTAGTGGATCAATGCTATTTTATTTCATTCTCATTATATTGGTTTGTCTTTCAAGAGTAGCAGACACCTGTGCGAATTTTTCAGGCCTCTCGAAAGGCGAGCCCCCCTTTGCGGTAAAACTGAATTGCAACGGCTGCAGCTCTAAGACAGCTAGACCTGTGTGGGTGCAGGTGTGGTAGCTGAGAGAGGTGGAACTTCTGCTGATTGTTCAATAACTGGGAAGGTTGGTCGGGCAGTCTTGATCAGCTTTCAGTGCTCCAACACACGCATGCATTTATTCTCATTTCTTCTTGCCGCAAAGAATATGCGCTTTCGGAACCATGGAGTTCTAGAGAGTCATCTGGTCTGGAGTCTGGAATGGAGACCTGTAGCGGCTGAACCATAGAGTTCTAGAGAGTCATCTGGTCTGGAGTCTGGCATGGAGACCTGTAGCGGCTGAACCATGGAGTTCTAGAGAGTCATCTGGTCTGGAGTCTGGCATGGAGACCTGTAGCGGCTGAACCATGGAGTTCTAGAGAGTCATCTGGTCTGGAGTCTGGAATGGAGACCTGTAGCGGCTGAACCATGGAGTTCTAGAGAGTCATCTGGTCTGGAGTCTGGAATGGAGACCTGAACCAAGGAGTTGTAGGTGCAGAATCATCGGGAGTGGATAAAGAAGTTTGTAGACTCTCAGATATTTAATTAGTTATATTCCTTAAATGTGTTTCGACTCCAGACTCAAGACTCAACTGTCCTTGGCTCTGTAATCAGACGGGACTTTCTTAACACCCCCAACTTTTCTCTCAAACTAAAATAGAGACAAAAATTGAAAAAAAGACTCAAAAAAGACGGGGGGTCAGTGTAGAGCAGATAAAATTGCCCAAGTGAAAATTCTCCCACTGCTGCTGCTGCTGCTCAGTGTCCCCCCCCCCAGTAAACGTCTGTCAGGTTTTTGTTTACTTTGCTTTTGCTTTCTGTCCTGTCCCCTGAGTCCCTATATGCTTAATCTGGCCCCTCTCGTTTTGAGAGGGGTGGGTATGATTCCCGCTAATTCGGTTTGCTTTTCTCCTCAATTTGGACATAGAATTAGGGGTGCTGGGTCAGTGCGATCACACAGTTCCCTCTGTTGCAGATTCTTATGGTTCCTTCTGGTCTGTCTAGGTAGGCATTTCTGAGAATCTTTTCGAAAGAGGATCCTTTTTAAACGGCTTTGTGTGTGTTTGTGTGTGCGTTTCTTGGAAAAGTCTTTGTGGACCGGTGAGATGACAGGCCTTCTGGATTCCACTTGAATATAAACTGCTTTCTTCACAAAGACCAGTGATCTTAGTTGTAAATGTTTTTAATTTTGCTTCTCGCTCGTCTCTGCCGTTGCTTGCAATGACGTTTGACTAAGTGGGGTTATTAGTGAGTTCTTGAGTGAGTTCATGAATAATAAGTTCATGGGTGAGTTCATAGTAAAGTTTATGAGTGAGTTCATCAGTGAGTTCATGAGTGAGTGAGTTCATGAGTGATTCCATATTTGAGTTCATGAGTGATTCCATAGTTGAGTTCATGAGTGATTCCATATTTGAGTTCATGAGTGATTCCATAGTTGAGTTCATGAGTGATTCCATATTTGAGTTCATGAGTGATTCCATAGTTGAGTTCATGAGTGATTCCATATTTGAGTTCATGAGTGATTCCATAGTTGAGTTCATGAGTGATTCCATATTTGAGTTCATGAGTGATTCCATAGTTGAGTTCATGAGTGATTCCATAGTTGAGTTCATGAGTGAGTGAGTTCATGAGTGATTCCATAGTTGAGTTCATGAGTGATTCCATAGTTGAGTTCATGAGTGATTCCATAGTTGAGTTCATGAGTGATTCCATAGTTGAGTTCATGAGTGATTCCATAGTTGAGTTCATGAGTGATTCCATAGTTGAGTTCATGAGTGATTCCATAGTTGAGTTCATGAGTGATTCCATAGTTGAGTTCATGAGTGATTCCATATTTGAGTTCATGAGTGATTCCATAGTTGAGTTCATGAGTGATTCCATAGTTGAGTTCGTGAGTGATTCCATAGTTGAGTTCATGAGTGATTCCATAGTTGAGTTCGTGAGTGAGCTCATTGGTGAGTTCATGAGTGATTCTATATTTGAGTTCATGAGTGATTCCATAGTTGAGTTCAATGAGTGATTCCATATTTGAGTTCATGAGTGATTCCATATTTGAGTTCATGAGTGATTCCATAGTTGAGTTCAATGAGTGATTCCATAGTTGAGTTCATGAGTGATTCCATATTTGAGTTCATGAGTGATTCCATAGTTGAGTTCATGAGTGATTCCATATTTGAGTTCATGAGTGATTCCATAGTTGAGTTCATGAGTGATTCCATAGTTGAGTTCATGAGTGATTCCATATTTGAGTTCATGAGTGATTCCATAGTTGAGTTCATGAGTGATTCCATAGTTGAGTTCATGAGTGAGTGAGTTCATGAGTGATTCCATAGTTGAGTTCATGAGTGATTCCATAGTTGAGTTCATGAGTGATTCCATAGTTGAGTTCGTGAGTGAGTGAGTTCATGAGTGATTCCATATTTGAGTTCATGAGTGATTCCATAGTTGAGTTCATGAGTGATTCCATAGTTGAGTTCGTGAGTGAGCTCATTGGTGAGTTCATGAGTGATTCCATATTTGAGTTCATGAGTGATTCCATAGTTGAGTTCAATGAGTGAGTTCATTGGTGAGTTAAAGACTCATTGGTGAGTTAAAGACTCATTGGTGAGTTAAAGAATGTATGAGCCAGCTCATGAGTTCACGAGTGATTCATACTGAGTCCTGGATCCCGACAACCTGTTGCAGAATTCAAGCGAGCAATTAATGTTGTGCCATAAATCTTCATTGACACATAATTCCTCAACCAAGTTTGGATCTGTCCATAGAAACTAATTTGACTCAATTGGACACTGTAGGCTGCGAGCGTGACTAAGTGGACAAATGTCTTTACTGCTAACGAGTTGCTGAGTACACTATCAGTGTTTGACTGACTGTACAATAACTGACACGTGCTCAAGCGAGCTGTTATTAATTAAAGTGTTTAGCAAACAGTCTACTTTCGCTTCAAGTGAAATCGCGCTCCCCAGACAAGGTTAAAAGAGGATTCGATGTCAGTTTCGGGGAACATTGGTGCTTGTTGCTGTGGCTGCAAAGTTGGGCCCATTTTTTGAATATTTCGAAGTATAGGTTTGAGCATGGGTGATAGAAGAGCGCTTCTTCAGAGTTTTAAGGTTTAGTGTCTAGTGTTTATTGTTTGGTGTTTAGTGCTTAACGTTTAGTGTTTAGTGTTTACTATTTAGTACTTTTATTGCTTAACATTTAGTGTTTAGTGTTTAGTGTTTATTGTTCGGTGTTTGGTGTTTAGTTCTTAACGTTTAGTGTTTAGTGTTTACTATTTAGTACTTTTATTGCTTAACATTTAGTGTTTAGTGTTTAGTGTTTATTGTTCGGTGTTTGGTGTTTAGTGTTTATTGTTCGGTGTTTGGTGTTTAGTGCTTAACGTTTAGTGCTTAGTGTTTAGTGTCTATTGTTTATTGTTTGGTGTTTAGTGCTTTAGCGTTTAGCGTTTAGTGCTTCATGTTTAGTGTTTAATGTAAAAAAATTCGGTTAAAAAAATCTGCACTAGAAAACTCTCTGATTTCTTTAAAGCAAGGGGTGAGAAGAAAAGAGAAGGAATAGACGAGACGAGAAGAGAGATGAGAGGATAGAAGATGAGAAATAGAAGGGGAGAAGAGATTAGAGAGAGAAGATGAAAAAAGGTCGGAAAGGGAGATAGGACTGGAGATGAGAAAAGAGAGTTGAGAAGAGAATTAAACCTCGAGCATGCCGGATTGCTATCAGGTTAGGACGCTTCAAAAGGCCGGGGGTTGCTGACCACTTCTCTAGATCGAGCATACTATAGCAACTAATCGAATTGTAATCCTCAGGCATGTACAGTCACTGTGCCTGGGGGGGACTTGCCCTTGATGGCTGTGAATCGCAACGACAAATCCAGCATGAATTCGATCCAGTCCTCACACTACGAGTATACAGAAAGTCATTCTTCACTTTCATGTTGACTGGGACTCAAGACGTTGTGTCCACTCGGGAGTCAATGTCATGGCCTGGTTAGTAGCCATAGCCTCTATTGAATCGCGAAGATGATGGATGCTGCTACTCAGTTTGAATATTTTCCTCATCTCACCTGCAGCGGCAGTTTCTATTTCTCCCTATACAATCTATCAGCTCAATTCGAAAAAGTGAGAGCACACAAAGCCGACCCAATGCTCAAGAAATGTCAAAGAGAGCCGCTCCCGCTAACATCTGCTGCTTCCATTTTTGTGCTGTGTGTGCTAATCGGTAGATGGAAGCGCAATGCGAGCGAGGCTTAATGGAGCCTAGGACGGCCCCTCCTTGCTGAGCAAATATTGAGCAAGTCATATGGAGCCAGCGCATTGCAATAATAAATTCATGCCACTGATGCCACTTCTTCTCTGACCGGATCCTCTTATAGGCACAATATATGCTAAACTGGACAACTCTTCAGCGAAATCTTTTGATGAAGCGACACTGGAGGAGGTCCCGGCCGGGGTGTTTGTGTGCTCAAGCCAAGGAGGCTGCAAACTGAACTGCAACTTGGAGAGGGTAAGCAGCTCAACTCCACTCCACTGCCACAAAAATCCCTTTGTTTTAATTCACGAATACACTAATAAAACTGCATGGTCCACCATCCTACGCCGGCGGCGACTTCAACTGGCGGGCCACGTGATCCGAGCCGAGGGCTACTGCCCCTAACGTGCGAAGGACGTCCTGCTGCTCACCTTCCAGGGCCCGTTCAGGCGGGGTCAGGCCCGAACCAGTCGATACGTGGACTGCCTGCTGTGCGACTCTGCTGTGGCGCCCGACACTGCCAACGGGGTGAACTTCGTCCACTCTCAGGCTCTGCGGCGCGCCATCTGATGCGCCCTGCTCTCACTGTGACTTGCATGAGGGGCTGCGTACTTTGCTGTTGATTTTGTTGCTGTTGTTGGTAAGGACTTTCTTCACCTTGGTGAGATAAGCTCAGTCAAGTCTCTAGATGCCAAGATGGAGAACTTTGTCATCGGCAAGGTCCATGTTCCAATGCAGCTGGACCACGGGACGAAGCAGTCACCGTCATCTCATCCGCCAATGTAATTGAGTCACTGCAGTTTTTAAACTCCAAGTTCTAGCTTTCGGTCTCCTTGACCCAGGCCGCTCGTGCGGGGCTCTTCATTCTCGGGAAGGAAGGGGGCGAACGAATCTCAAAAAATGTTGATGATGCAAGCTTGAAATTGAAATTCTGACGGCTCACAAGTGGCATAACTTCTCCCCCTGAGTGTCTCTTCCTGTTGCTTATATAATTGCCCTTACCTTTGGACAAACTGCCATACTCTTCATCAAGTAGATAAGGCTCGTGTCAATTTTAATATCAAGCCCCGACAAGTGTGCACACGTCGACTCCCCGTTGCTCACGCGCCGCTCAGAGTCCAGCAATCAAAGTGGATCTCAACTCGATGCCGAAAGGCGGGGCATCTTTTTTTAAAGGGAAAAAACTCATTTTTAATTGTCTGTTCCAGCTCAATTACAATTATGAGATTAAAATTGTGAAGAGTGAAATTTAAGGAACTAATTTTAATTGCTCGCACCTTGACCCGTCAGCCTGACCAACCAGCCTGACCCACCGGCTTGATCCGTTAGCCTGACCCACCAGCCTGACCCACCAGCCTGACCGACCAGCCTGACCACCAGCCTGACCCGTCAGCCTGACCCACCAGCCTGACCCGTTAGCCTGACCCACCAGCCTGACCCACCAGCCTGACCGACCAGCCTGACCCACCAGCCTGACCCGTCAGCCTGACCCACCAGCCTGACCCGTTAGCCTGACCCACCAGCCTGACCCAACAGCCTGACCGACCAGCCTGACCCACCAGCCTGACCCGTCAGCCTGACCCACCAGCCTGACCCGTTAGCCTGACCCACCAGCCTGACCCAACAGCCTGACCGACCAGCCTGACCCACCAGCCTGACCCGTCAGCCTGACCCACCAGCCTGACCCACCGGCCTGACCAACCAACGTGACCCACCAGCCTCACCCTTCAGCCTGATCAAACATCCTGACCCACCAGCGTGAACTTCCAATTTCAAATGCTATGGGCGCCACTTTCTAATCTGATGGGCGCCACTTTCTAATCTGATGGGCGCCGCTTTCTAATTTGATGGGCGCCACTTTTTAATCTGATGGGCGCCACTTTCTAATCTGATGGGCGCCACTTTCTAATCTGATGGGCACCACTTTCTAATCTGATGGGCACCACTTTCTAATCTGATGGCGCCACTTTCTAATCTGATGGGCGCCGCTTTCTAATCTGGTGGCGCCGCTTTCTAATCTGGTGGGCGCCACTTTCTAATCTGATGGGCGCCACTTTCTAATCTGATGGGCGCCACTTTCTAATCTGATGGGCGCCACTTTCTAATCTGGTGGGCGCCACTTTCTAATCTGGCCACTTACTTCCTACCGCATTCCCTTGTCTCGAGTTTCAAATCACCCACTGTTGAACTGCAAGACACTGCCGAACTGAAGGGCCCCGTTCACACCCCCACAGCCATGGTCAGATGGCCCGGTCATAACTCAACTCAGCTTGCCAATTAACTTCGTGCTCAAGTGGCTCAAGTGGCCACACGGCAGGAGAGAATATCCTCTCCGAGGGGAGCAGGGAGGGTAAGGGGAAAAGGGGAAAGGGGAGATGATCTCCTGGATCCTCAGGGGCGCCGCATACCACTGAGTATAATATATAACATAGTCAGAGTCCGAGACGCAGAAGACACCACAGAATGAGTATAAGGGGAATTTTTTGTTGAGAATTTTCCCTGTTGATTCCCACGGACTCAACGCATGTTGACTCAAGCAAGCCGCCACTCTCAGTTCAACTCAATAAGAAGGAGGAAGCAAATTTAGTGAGGTGGGGGGTTGGTGGTTTTTGAGCAGTTTTTGACGGCTATAGTCCCAGTTTTCTACCCATAGTCCCAGTGTTGAGAACCTGTTGGGCAGTCTGTTGCTGCTCTAGACTGGAGCTCCCCGTGTTCTCATGCCAGTGAGAATCGAACCCGATGTTTCTCCAGCTCAAACCCTTGGAAGACATTGGGAAACTTCAAGACTCAGCTAACCCCTGCTGCCCTCCCGCGCTGAAGATCGCCTGTAATTTAAGGCAGCGATATGAGGATCTTATATTCGAGTTTCAACTCTTATATACATACATACCTGCAGTGTGGTTTCTGAGAACCCAGTAATGCTTTGCTCCATTTTTTTCTGCTTCCGTGCAAGAGAGAACATGTAGAAAGAAAAAATTGTTTTTGAGAATCCAACCCATCTGTGACATCTCATTGTTCCTGTCCTCTCTCCTCACCCATGCTTTCTCCTGTCTAAGCTGCATGGCTAATTGATTAGGCACAACAAGCAGCTTACCTGTCTTAGCTCAATTCTTAAACTCAATTGCGCTCGAGTCGGAGGACGACAGTAAAAAAACTTAATCCCTTTGACAGGCCTTCTCAAAGCTCTTGAATTGTTTTGTTGCCAGCTTGACTTAGCACCATGCCTCCCCAGTTCAAACAAGTCTCAAGCCTTTAGTCCAACCGCTAAGGGGGGTCGCGTGCCAGCCATCCCCCCCCCTTGTCAAACGGTTTCTCATTCAAACCGTTCAAAGTTGTTTTTTGCCAGCGCGTTCCGGTCCTGTGAGTTCTTCCGAGTCTCTCTGATGCCGGAATCGGTTTTTGTTGCCACTTTTTTCTCTCTGTCGTAGTTCGCAT
>NIVC01004600.1:0-30245 GCA_002269645.1 Macrostomum lignano
TAAAAAAATTCGTTAAAAAATCTGCACTAGAAAACTCTCTGATTTCTTTAAAGCAAGGGGTGAGAAGAAAAGAGAAGGAATAGACGAGACGAGAAGAGAGATGAGAGGATAGAAGATGAGAAATAGAAGGGGAGAAGAGATTAGAGAGAGAAGATGAAAAAAGGTCGGAAAGGGAGATAGGACTGGAGATGAGAAAAGAGAGTTGAGAAGAGAATTAAACCTCGAGCATGCCGGATTGCTATCAGGTTAGGACGCTTCAAAAGGCCGGGGGTTGCTGACCACTTCTCTAGATCGAGCATACTATAGCAACTAATCGAATTGTAATCCTCAGGCATGTACAGTCACTGTGCCTGGGGGACTTGCCCTTGATGGCTGTGAATCGCAACGACAAATCCAGCATGAATTCGATCCAGTCCTCACACTACGAGTATACAGAAAGTCATTCTTCACTTTCATGTTGACTGGGACTCAAGACGTTGTGTCCACTCGGGAGTCAATGTCATGGCCTGGTTAGTAGCCATAGCCTCTATTGAATCGCGAAGATGATGGATGCTGCTACTCAGTTTGAATATTTTCCTCATCTCACCTGCAGCGGCAGTTTCTATTTCTCCCTATACAATCTATCAGCTCAATTCGAAAAAGTGAGAGCACACAAAGCCGACCCAATGCTCAAGAAATGTCAAAGAGAGCCGCTCCGCTAACATCTGCTGCTTCCATTTTTGTGCTGTGTGTGCTAATCGGTAGATGGAAGCGCAATGCGAGCGAGGCTTAATGGAGCCTAGGACGGCCCCTCCTTGCTGAGCAAATATTGAGCAAGTCATATGGAGCCAGCGCATTGCAATAATAAATTCATGCCACTGATGCCACTTCTTCTCTGACCGGATCCTCTTATAGGCACAATATATGCTAAACTGGACAACTCTTCAGCGAAATCTTTTGATGAAGCGACACTGGAGGAGGTCCCGGCCGGGTGTTTGTGTGCTCAAGCCAAGGAGGCTGCAAACTGAACTGCAACTTGGAGAGGGTAAGCAGCTCAACTCCACTCCACTGCCACAAAAATCCCTTTGTTTTAATTCACGAATACACTAATAAAACTGCATGGTCCACCATCCTACGCCGGCGGCGACTTCAACTGGCGGGCCACGTGATCCGAGCCGAGGGCTACTGCCCCCTAACGTGCGAAGGACGTCCTGCTGCTCACCTTCCAGGGCCCGTTCAGGCGGGGTCAGGCCCGAACCAGTCGATACGTGGACTGCCTGCTGTGCGACTCTGCTGTGGCGCCCGACACTGCCAACGGGGTGAACTTCGTCCACTCTCAGGCTCTGCGGCGCGCCATCTGATGCGCCCTGCTCTCACTGTGACTTGCATGAGGGCTGCGTACTTTGCTGTTGATTTTGTTGCTGTTGTTGGTAAGGACTTTCTTCACCTTGGTGAGATAAGCTCAGTCAAGTCTCTAGATGCCAAGATGGAGAACTTTGTCATCGGCAAGGTCCATGTTCCAATACAGCTGGACCACGGGACGAAGCAGTCACCGTCATCTCATCCGCCAATGTAATTGAGTCACTGCAGTTTTTAAACTCCAAGTTCTAGCTTTCGGTCTCCTTGACCCAGGCCGCTCGTGCGGGGCTCTTCATTCTCGGGAAGGAAGGGGGCGAACGAATCTCAAAAAAATGTTGATGATGCAAGCTTGAGATTGAAATTCTGACGGCTCACAAGTGGCATAACTTCTCCCCCCGAGTGTCTCTTCCTGTTGCTTATATAATTGCCCTTACCTTTGGACAAACTGCCATACTCTTCATCAAGTAGATAAGGCTCGTGTCAATTTTAATATCAAGCCCCGACAAGTGTCCACACGTGGACTCCCCGTTGCTCACGCGCCGCTCAGAGTCCAGCAATCAAAGTGGATCTCAACTCTATGCCGAAAGGCGGGGCATCTTTTTTTTAAAGGGAAAAAACTCATTTTTAATTGTCTGTTCCAGCTCAATTACAATTATGAGATTAAAATTGTGAAGAGTGAAATTTAAGGAACTAATTTTAATTGCTCACACCTTGACCCGTCAGCCTGACCAACCAGCCTGACCCACCGGCCTGATCCGTTAGCCTGACCCACCAGCCTGACCCACCAGCCTGACCGACCAGCCTGACCGACCAGCCTGACCCACCAGCCTGACCCGTCAGCCTGACCCACCAGCCTGACCCGTTAGCCTGACCCACCAGCCTGACCCACCAGCCTGACCGACCAGCCTGACCCACCAGCCTGACCCGTCAGCCTGACCCACCAGCCTGACCCGTTAGCCTGACCCACCAGCCTGACCCAACAGCCTGACCGACCAGCCTGACCCACCAGCCTGACCCGTCAGCCTGACCCGTCAGCCTGACCCACCAGCCTGACCCACCGGCCTGACCAACCAACGTGACCCACCAGCCTCACCCTTCAGCCTGATCAAACATCCTGACCCACCAGCGTGAACTTCCAATTTCAAATGCTATGGGCGCCACTTTCTAATCTGATGGGCGCCACTTTCTAATCCGATGGGCGCCACTTTCTAATCTGATAGGCGCCACTTTCTAATCTGGTGGGTGCCACTTTCTAATCTGGTGGGCGCCACTTTCTAATCTGGTGGGCGCCACTTTCTAATCTGGTGGGCGCCACTTTCTAATCCGATGGGCGCCACTTTCTAATCTGATAGGCGCCACTTTCTAATCTGGTGGGTGCCACTTTCTAATCTGGTGGGCGCCACTTTCTAATCTGGTGGGCGCCACTTTCTAATCTGGTGGGCGCCACTTTCTAATCTGGTGGGCGCCACTTTTTAATCTGACAGGCGCCACTTTCTAATCTGACAGGCGCCACTTTAATCTGGTGGGCGCCACTTTCTAATCTGGTGGGCGCCACTTTCTAATCTGGTGGGCGCCACTTTTTAATCTGACAGGCGCCACTTTCTAATCTGACAGGCGCCACTTTCTAATCTGGTGGGCGCCACTTTCTAATCTGGCCACTTACTTCCTACCGCATTCCCTTGTCTCGAGTTTCAAATCACCCACTGTTGAACTCCAAGACACTGCCGAACTGAAGGGCCCCGTTCACACCCCCACAGCCTGGTCAGATGGCCCGGTCATAACTCAACTCAGCTTGCCAATTAACTTCGTGCTCAAGTGGCTCAAGTGGCCACACGGCAGGAGAGAATATCCTCTCCGAGGGGAGCAGGGAGGGTAAGGGAAAAGGGGAAAGGGGAGATGATCTCCTGGATCCTCAGGGGCGCCGCATACCACTGAGTATAATATATAACATAGTCAAAGAGTCCGAGAAGCAGAAGACACCACAGCATGAGTATAAGGGGAATTTTTTGTTGAGAATTTTCCCTGTTGATTCCCACGGACTCAACGCATGTTGACTCAAGCAAGCCGCCAGTCTCAGTTCAACTCAATAAGAAGGAGGAAGCAAATTTAGTGAGGTGGGGGTTGGTGGTTTTTGAGCAGTTTTTGACGGCTATAGTCCCAGTTTTCTACCCATAGTCCCAGTGTTGAGAACCTGTTGGGCAGTCTGTTGCTGCTCTAGACTGGAGCTCACCGTGTTCTCATGCCAGTGAGAATCGAACCCGATGTTTCTCCAGCTCAAACCCTTGGAAGACATTGGGAAACTTCAAGACTCAGCTAACCCCTGCTGCCCTCCCCCAGCTGAAGATCGCCTGTAATTTAAGGCAGCGATATGAGGATCTTATTTCGAGTTTCAACTCTTATATACATACCTGCAGTGTGGTTTCTGAGAACCCAGTAATGCTTTGCTCCATTTTTTCTGCTTCCGTGCAAAAGAGAACATGTAGAAAAGAAAAAATTGCTTTTGAGAATCCAACCCATCTGTGACATCTCATTGTTCCTGTCCTCTCTCCTCACCCATGCTTTCTCCTGTCTAAGCTGCATGGCTAATTGATCAGGCACAACAAGCAGCTTACCTGTCTTAGCTCAATTCTTAAACTCAATTGCGCTCGAGTCGGAGGACGACAGTAAAAAAACTTAATCCCTTTGACAGGCCTTCTCAAGCTCTTGAATTGTTTTGTTGCCAGCTTGACTTAGCACCATGCTTCCCCAGTTCAACAAGTCTCAAGCCTTTAGTCCAACCGCTAAGGGGGTCGCGTGCCAGCCATTACCCCCCCTTGTCAAACGGTTTCTCATTCAAACCGTTCAAAGTTGTTTTTTGTCAGCGCGTTCCGGTCCTGTGAGTTCTTCCGAGTCTCTCTGATGGCCGGAATCGGTTTTTGTTGCCACTTTTTTCTCTCTTCGGTAGTTCGCATCCTTTCTCTTATTATATTTAGTCTGCCTGCTGATCTGGGCAATTCGCCACTTTCCCTGTCTGAGTCGTGTTCTCATCTCCGCATAGATACAAAGACTCTCTCTCTCCCCCCAGCCACACAAACAATTTATAGGGAAATTCCCTTGTCTTGTTGCCACCCGGACTGAACAAGACTAATACTGCAGTTGAGGAGGAGGCTCTATTGAGACTCATTGTTGCACACCTCGACTTTGCCCGAGTCGAGGCCGGCCGTGTTTGCACTCTCACACACACCGCGCGGACAGCAAGCTGAATCTAACTTATTCAAGATAATTATGCGAACCATTTTGTGTATAGAAGATGCTACATTGATGGCACAAGTCACGCCTCCGAGTCTGTATATATATATATATATATATATTTATATAGATTGGATCAATAACTATCCTTATACTGTAGTATCCAACGGAATTGAACTTCCGGAAGTGCAAACTGACACCAACTAAACTGTCTACACAGCATCCCTGATCCTCATACAGCATGGCCTTAAGAATGTCGAGAAGAATTCATGTGTTTTCTCACTGTGCACACATTAATGGTGAGCTGCTGGCCAAATAACTGCGGGTCTATATCGCCTCTATCGTCAATAGGTACAAGTGTCAATGCAGTTTTCAAAACGGGAGAACTTCTGACACCGCCAAGCATAACTCTATGGCCAAAACTGACTGTGTTTCTATTTGTGTTCACTTTCTTCTTTTTAGGTGTGTGAGCAGCTCAATTTAATTTCTATTAAGCCATTCTGCGTGCAAATTAGGTGCGCCAAACACAGGAGCGCAAGTTTCAGGTGGCGCCAAACACAGGAGCGCAAGTTTCAGGTGGCGCCAAACACAGGAGCGCAAGTTTCAGGTGGCGCCAAACACAGGAGCGCAAGTTTCAAGTGGCGCCAAACACAGGAGCGCAAGTTTCAGGTGGCGCCAAACACAGAAGCGCAAGTTACAGGGGGGTGTGGCGCCAAACACAGAAGCGCAAGTTACAGGGGGGTGTGGCGCCAAACACACTAGCGCAAGTTACAGGGGGGTGTGGCGCCAAACACAGAAGCGCAAGTTACAGGGGGTGTGGCGCCAAACACAGAAGCGCAAGTTACAGGGGGGTGTGGCGCCAAACACAGAAGCGCAAGTTACAGGGAGGAGGTGGCGCCAAACACAGGAGCGCAAGTTACAGGTGGCGCCAAACACAGGAGCGCAAGTTACAGCACAGGGAGGAGGTGGCGCCAAACACAGGAGCGCAAGTTACAGGTGGCGCCAAACACAGGAGCGCAAGTTACAGGTGGCGCTAAACAGAGGAGCGCAAGTTTTAGGTGACGCCAAACACAGGAGCGCAAGTTACAGGTGGCGCCAAACAGAGGAGCAAAAGTTTCAGGTGGCGCCAAACACAGAAGCGCAAGTTACAGGTGGCGCCAAACACAGGAGCGCAAGTTACAGGGAGGAGGTGGCGCCAAACACAGAAGCGCAAGTTACAGGGAGGAGGTGGCGCCAAACACAGGAGCGCAAGTTATAGGCGGGGATCTGGCGCCAAATAACAGATCTATAATATTCTTCGGTCCATTCGGTCACTTCATAACTGCATTCAATGCGTAAGCCACTTCAATGGCTTCCTCTATTCCAACTCCGGCCCGGCCCGTCCCGCGGCAGAGTGTAAAATGAGAAGGGGTGCCCCCGCAGTTTGATACACGAGAGCTGCTGCAACTCTTACTGCAGTCACTCCACTCCTCAAACTGAACTGAGCAACTTGAGCTTGCATTACATTCCTTTATTCCTCCATTCCCCCCCCCCAGCGAGTTGAACACCAGAGTGAAAGTAGAGAGAAAATGACTGTCCGGTGGATTGCAAGCGAGAGAATCGCGGCAATATTTGAGAGCTGCACCACGTGTGTCGCAGATGGCGTCTCTTGTAGGGACTTTCACCCACCACCCAGCCGCCCGCCACAGTAAAATGCATGCTGCGCGGCCTCTTCAATATAACAGTCGCACCTCGCTGCAATGTGCATGCTCACTTAAAAAGCTGCCTGCACACCCCGTCCCTCAATCAAACGGTGAATAAAATGGTTGTTTCGGATTGGGAAGAATGTCAGCGAATGCAAAAAAAAGTTTCCCAAAAAAATTCATTTTTTTCTCGCAGACCAAAACTCAACATATACTGCGTTGAGCACCTTCTCACTCCCCCCCCTTGAGTCTATATTTTCCGCGCTGCACTCAACTGACTCGCGGTCACCAAGCAGGGGTTCCAGCAGTTGATCATGGGGCAAGGCAGGTATAGCCAGAGGTGGTGTCGGGTGCTGCACTGGGGGCCTCTTAAATTACCAAATAGCCGCACACGGGCGCGTTTTCCTCTCGAAGTTTTTCTTAAATATATTCCATTGGCCGGCTCAACTTCACGAACCCGCAAGGGCGGTCGCGAGCAACATCTGTTGTTGAATGTCTTCGCTTTCCATTGCTCTGCTCTGCTCTCTCTCTCTATCCCATGCCATGCCTGTTTGCCTCACCAGTGACTGCCTATAGAGTTGACTGAAGTATGGCTCTAAGTATACGGCTAGCAAAGTATAATCTATAAAGGAATTGAATTAAAACTAATTTATAAAAAAGCACACGGCAGCGCATAGCTAATACTGCAGACAGATGTGCATTATAATAAGAACTAAGGGTCATGGCTATTGATCTTAGATTCTTAGAATTCATTCGGTTGCAAGGTCAAAGAATATAACTATAGAAGTTTGCCTACATAGATGTTTATTCTGTTGTTTTTTGCACAAGTTTCTCAAATTAATGCTGTATTCATTTTGAGTTGATTTTTAACAGTCGAACAAACACGACTTCACGTTTATATGACTCTCTGCTTCAGTCAGCAATACCTGTCTACCAGTCCATACCTACCTGTCTACCAGTCCATACCTACCTGTCTACCAGTCCATACCTACCTGTCTACCAGTCCATACCTACCTGTCTACCAGTCCATACCTACCTGTCTACTAGTCCATACCTACCTGTCTACCAGTCCATACCTACCTGTCTACCAGTCCATACCTACCTGTCTACCAGTCCATACCTACCTGTCTACCAGTCCATACCTACCTGTCTACCAGTCCATACCTACCTGTCTACCAGTCCATACCTACCTGTCTACCAGTCCATACCTACCTGTCTACCAGTCCATACCTACCTGTCTACCAGTCCATACTTACCTGTCTACCAGTCCATACCTACCTGTCTACCAGTCCATACTTACCTGTCTACCAGTCCATACCTATACCTGGTCTACCAGTCCATACCTACCTGTCTACCAGTCCATACCTACCTGTCTACCAGTCCATACCTACCTGTCTACCAGTCCATACCTACCTGTCTACCAGTCCATACCTACCTGTCTACCAGTCCATACCTACCTGTCTACCAGTCCATACCTACCTGTCTACCAGTCCATACTTACCTGTCTACCAGTCCATACCTACCTGTCTACCAGTCCATACTTACCTGTCTACCAGTCCATACCTATACCTGGTCTACCAGTCCATACCTACCTGGTCTACCAGTCCATATCTTCCGGGTCTACCAGTCTACACCTACCGGGTCTACCTACCAGTCTACCTACCAGTCTACACCTACCGGGTCTACCTACCAGTCTACCTAACAGTCTACACCTACCGGGTCTACCAATTTATCTACCTAAACAGTCCACAACTACCACCCTATCATTCCATTTACCATAGTAACAGATTTTGTTCAGAAAAAAATTAGAGTCTATATTACCAAGCGTAATGCAAACAGAGTAATCTATAAGCACAAAAAATACGTACGAGTATAACAGACACAGGACTATAGCACAGATTATTTAGGCTAAACTGTCAAAGTCACTCTACATAATAAGATTAAGACTGGTGCCCAGCACCGAATATTGTTGTATAACGTATGTATATCATAAATTCTTCACTGACAACACAACCGACAACCTGAGCTCATTGTACGCTCGTATATTCATTCAGGACAAGCTTCATAGTATGGGGGGAACCATACCTTTCTGAACCAAAAGTATGTACATAATTAGCTCTTCACCCACCCCCCCCCGAGGGACTTTGTCTCACTGTCAAGTGCATAGCACTCTGGCAATAAGGGGATTATTTTCCCAAACAATACTCTGGCTTAGCTAGACTGGGCCGGATTAACAAATCCACGAGGCTCACTCACTGCTCCCCCCCCGCTCACGAGGAAGCAAATTCCCAAAATGTGGACAAGCACCTCACCTCACCTCATCCCAAATATGATCCCAAATCCCAATGAAAATTATGCTTCTCCAGTCTCCCGATCCCTCGGAGACGCGGCATCGTGAGCTGCACGAAAATTTCCCCAGCGGCACTCGTCCCCATTGGACGGGATAAATCTCCCGCCAGCCAATAGGAAGAGGCTAGCGGGGATCGGCTGAGGGTTCGGGGCCTCCTCCCCGACTCTGTTTGGGATTTATTAGCCGCCCAGCTGGGGAGCGATCGATTCTCCCACCAACATCCCATAAAAATCCCAACAACTAAAGAGCTCCTCCCACAGCCCACAAAATATCCACAAAGCTTGTTCCTAAATATACACAAAATAATCTGAGAATGCAGAAATCCCACAGCAAGCGGCTCGCCCCGCCAGAGGCCTGTCTGGCCGGCGTGGTGGCCGCCGAGGCCATCCCGGAGGGCCAGCGGACCGGACGGCTGGCCGAGGCGCCGCAGTTTGCCCGGACACTGCGCGACGAGCGACAGGTCGCGAACTTTGTAGCGGTAAGTCTTTTAGTTGGCGTTTTGGGTAACAGACGAGAGTAACTTGACTAAATATCCCTGCGCTTAGATGGGGGGGGGGCGAACTCCGGCCCGCGAATCCTCTCTATCCGGCCGTCGGGTCCTTTGAAACTTCACAATAGCAATCTGGCCCGCTCAAGGTTCGTCTCTTCTCTCCCCTCTTCTCTCCTCTTCTCTCGCCTCATCTCACCCCTCTTCTCTCCCCTCTTCCCTCCCCTCTTCTCTCCCCTCTTCTCTCCCCTCTTCCCTCCCCTCTTCTCTCCCCTCTTCTCTCCCCTCTTCTCTCGCCTCATCTCACCCCTCTTCTCTCCCCTCTTCCCTCCCCTCTTCTCTCCCCTCTTCTCTCCCCTCTTCCCTCCCCTCTTCTCTCCCCTCTTCTCTCCCCTCTTCTCTCGCCTCATCTCACCCCTCTTCTCTCCCCTCTTCCCTCCCCTCTTCTCTCCCCTCTTCTCTCCCCTCTTCCCTCCCCTCTTCTCTCCCCTCTTCTCTCCCCTCTTCTCTCCCCTCTTCCCTCCCCTCTTCTCTCCCCTCTTCTCTCCCCTCTTCTCTCCCCTCTTCCCTCCCCTCTTCTCTCCCCTCTTCTCTCCCCTCTTCCCTCCCCTCTTCTCTCCCCTCTTCTCTCCCCTCTTCTCTCCCCTCTTCTCTCCCCTCTTCTCCCCTCTTCTCTCGCCTCATCTCACTTCTCTTCTCTCCCCTCTTCTCTCCCCTCTTCTCTCCCCTCTTCTCCCCTCTTCTCTCGCCTCATCTCACTTCTCTTCTCTCCCCTCTTCTCTCCCCTCTTCTCTCCCCTCTTTTCTCCCCTCTTCTCTCACCTCATCTCTCCCCTCATCTCTCCCCTCTTCTCTACCCTCTTCTCTCTCTCCTCTCTCCTCTTTTCTTTCATCCCATCTCTCGGCCCTCTCTTCTCTTCTCTCTCATTTTCAATTCCCTTCCCTTATCTGCAGGCATGAGCTGAATTCTTTATCTATAGCCCTTCAGGTAAAAAGGTTTGTCCGGGTAAACGGCGTGAGTAACTATTACTACTTTATGATATTTAAATGCTCCGTCATCTAAGTAGCTAAATGCGAATGCTTCCACCAGGTCCGCCCGGTGTTCCGTAAGCAGTCGACGGATGTCGGAGGCATCGTGGACGAGCAGGGCGGCTTGGCCTGGGTCACCCGGCTGCAGGGGGCGCGCGACCGGGCCGAGCAGAATCTCGAGCTGCTGCTACAGGAGGATCCGACTGAGGAGACGCCGGAGGGAACTCGGAGGGGATTTTGGTTGAGAGCGACTCGCGAGATTCGACCCGGAGAGCAGCTGCTGGTCTGGTTTTCCGACGCTTGCGCCATGCAGCTGGGAGTTCCCGTGCTGTCTGTGCTCAACATCAGAGGTGAGCGAGATGGGATCGGAGATGGGATCGGAGATGGGATCGGAGATGGGATCGGAGATGGGATCGGAGATGGGATCGGAGATGGGATCGGAGATGGGATCGGAGATGGGATCGGAGATGGGATCGGAGATGGGATCGGAGATGGGATCGGAGATGGGATCGGAGATGGGATCGGAGATGGGATCGGAGATGGGATCGGAGATGGGATCGGAGATGGGATCGGAGATGGGATCGGAGATGGGATCGGAGATGGGATCGGAGATGGGATCGGAGATGGGATCGGAGATGGGATCGGAGATGGGATCGGAGATGGGATCGGAGATGGGATCGGAGATGGGATCCTATTTCGGAGATCAAATCTCAACATGATCAAATTGTTCCCTTCACCAACCCGCAGCGCATCACTGCTACCAGTGCCACCTGTGCCAGAGGAAGTTTCTCCACCCGAACGTGCTCAAGGCGCACCTGATGCACGCATGCACCAGCGACTCGCTGCACCAACATCAGCAGCACCGCCTGGCCCCTCCACCGCTCCATCTGCCGTCGCCGCACCCGCTGCAGCTTCAACAGTTGCAGATGCAGCTCCAGCTGCAGCTGCAGCTTCAGCGCGGCATTCTCGAGTTCGCCGCCAACCATCGGGTCGCTCCTCCGCCGGACCTGCTCGCCCTGCTCCGCCGGTTCGGCCAGCAGCCTCCGTCATCTGCACCGACGCTGCCACCGCCGCCGCCGCCGCCACCGCCGCCGCCGCCGCCGCAGCTGATGTCGAAGCCGCGCCATCGCCGACCCTGGGAGGAGGATGATGACGTCATTGTCGATCACAACGACGACGAGATGCAACAGCAGCAACAGCATCAGCATCATCGTAATCATCGGCACACGACCTCCTTCGACTGCAGCGTCGCGGGTAGCACAGCATCAACGTCCACACCTTCGTCGACGCCGAAAAAGTTGGAGCCCCCGACTGTTGATCGCCAGCAGCAGCAGCAGCAGCGTCAGGAGAAGGACGAGGAGATGGCCGAGTCGCCGCTGATGCTCCGTGACGTCAGTCCGACTCTGTCCGCTGTCGCTGCGCCGTCAGCCATGGAGCTGCCCAGCGACGCGGAGCCTCTGGACCTGATCCCGCGCTCGCTGTACACCTGCAAGTCCAACAAGGGCCACCTGTGCATCTACTGCGGCAAAGTGTACTCGCGCAAGTACGGTTTGAAAATTCACCTGCGAACTCATACCGGCTACAAGCCGTTGAAATGCCGCGTCTGTCTGCGGCCGTTCGGCGATCCCAGCAACCTGAACAAGCACATCCGCTTGCACGCCGAGGGCGACACGCCGTATAGGTGCGAATTCTGCGCCAAGGTGCTGGTCCGCCGGCGCGACCTGGAGAGGCATCAACGCTCGAGGCATCCGGACCGACTGATTATGATGGGGAAATAAGCTCCAGAAACCTTGATTTCTACTTATATGAGTAGCATAGTTAGTAAAACTTTATTTAACTTCCTTGAGAAGCTTATCAATAACTTTTTTAAATTATAACAATCCCTTTCATTATTGAAATTGCAACAAGACTCTAATAAAAAAATTTAACCAAGCATCCGTGCGTACATGTCTCTTGCGTGTTTTTGCTTTCAGTTCTGCTTGCTTTTCGTCACGTTTAAAATTATTGATCTCTTAAATATATGAAATTTAAATTAATAATAAATTAGCAAATGCACGATCATATTATTTCAATGCTATGCTATGCATGTCAATGCTTCTTACCGATCAACATCCAGCGGCTTGTACTTTAATTTTCTGGCTTGAAGAAAATATCCATTCTGTAATAGTAGGTAGAGATTTGTGTAACAGTAGGTAGGGATTCTGTAACAGTAGGTAGGGATTCTGTAACAGTAGTTAGGGATTCTGTAACAGTAGGTAGGGATTCTGTAATAGTAGGTAGGGATTCTGTAACAGTAGGAAGGGATTCTGTAATAGTAGGTAGGGATTCTGTAACAGTAGTTAGGGATTCTGTAACAGTAGGTAGGGATTCTGTAACAGTAGGTAGGGATTCTGTAACAGTAGGGATTCTGTAACAGTAGGTAGGGATTCTGTAACAGTAGGTAGGGATTCTGTAACAGTAGGTAGAGATTCTGTAACAGTAGGTAGAGATTCTGTAACAGTAGGTAGGGATTCTGTAACAGTAAGTGCAGGGCATTGTTGAAAGACTTCAACAATGTGAAATTTCAAGCTTTTAAGTGTCGAGCCAGAGAAAATGGCCTGCTGAATGATTTGGCAGTCTTGTCTTGTGTCTAATTTGTCTATGGCCGAAACCCACCGAAGGTAATACCGCTGTTCATGGGCGAATTGATTGTCAACGAAAGCTTTCTCGCGAACTATTGTTATACAGCAATAATTTAACTTATATAAATTATAACAATAATTTATTGTTATAATTGAAGGATGGCACGTCAACATGACAAGCCGAAGTACTCCACCATGTGGGGCATGGAGTACACTCACAACGGTAATTTAGTCACACTGCGCAGTCATACGCCTAGCGTTAGATTTCGCGTTATTGGCGAGTCTCAAACGGAGACCAGGGATGCATTTGAGACTTTTGCGGTGCCCAACAAGCAACGATCTCTGCCTGTGGTGAGTCTGGGGTTGCGGCGAATACAATGTTAGAGGGGCCTGCAAGAGCCGCCAGCAAGAAGCGCCAGCCGAAACTGGCGCCACCATAAGAGAGGCGCCACAAGCAATGAGGTGGCGCACACAGTAGTGAGGGGTGCCACCCAGCAATGAGAGGCGCCACCAGCAATCAGAGGCGCCACCAGCAATGAGAGGCGCCACCAGCAATGAGAGGCGCCAACAGCAATGAGAGGCGCCAGCAGCAATGAGAGGCGCCAGCAGCAATAAGAGGCGCCACCCAGCAATGGGGGCGCCAGCAATGAGAGGCGCCACCAGCAATGAGAGGCGCCAACAGCAATGAGAGGCGCCAGCAGCAATAAGAGGCGCCAACCAACAATGAGGGGTGCCACCCAGCAGTGAGGGGCGCCATAAGCAATGAGGGGCGTCACAGGAACGAAGATGAAGGCAGTAAAAATAAAAGAGCTGCATTGACGTATGCTATTCAGCAGAAACATTATATTTATGATGCCTGATATACAAGCTACTAATGATAACACTATATGCATTTTTAGTAGAGAGAATGTACGAGCAATTTGGCATCCTGTTGAACTCACCCACCCGCAAGCAGTCTGAAGACGTCGCGTCGCCATTCCCGGACATCAAGCCCCAGAACTACGCCGCGCTGCTATTCAACTGCTACTACAAACGGCAGAGCGACAGGCGCCGACAGGGCGGCAGAAACCACAAGCACAACGAGCCGAAGCTGTCCGAGTCGGAGGTTGGCAGATTTTTGCGCACCTTCCACGGCGGCCTGTCGGCGCAGCGGGTGGCCACCATGGTCTCGTCCGCTACTGGGGCCGTAGTGAATCAAGTGGGTCGCAACGAGTTTAATATTCTATGCTCGGCTTACCTACCGGTGATTCCGTGCCTGGATTACCTGTTGGAATACCTGGAGGCTGACGCTGACGAAGTCGGCATCATCAACGGATCGGTTGCCGCGCAGCTGCTCGAGCGTCACGGCTTCCTTGAAGCTGCCCGTTGGCTTCGACGACGAAAGGAGCCGTCGGCGACGCCGATCGCCTATCCGCAGCTGCTGCACCTCATGGGCCTGCCAAGCTGCTCGCCTTGGAGCCAGCGGAGCTCGTCCGGCACCACTGGGACGACTGTATCCACCAACGGCATGGCGCCAGTGACGGTGACCTGCGATCGGCCTTGAATGTTGGAGTGTTGTTTCGATAAATAATCGCAAATTCTTATTCTACCGACAAGTTGGAATGTAGAATTAAGTAGATTTTATTGGTTGGTACAGTTGGTACGAGTACGTTGTTACGCCCGACATATCTCTGCATCTGTTTGATTGATTTTGATGAAAAATGACAGATACATGGGCACATATGTAATGAGTTCAGTGCTAAAATTTTAGCTTAATCGAGTTGACAGAACCAAAGCAATCGATCTCAACTGTGGAACCTACAGAATTAGCAGTACGATTTTAAACTGAAAAAAATGTAAAAGTTGTTCCGGAACTTCAAAAAGCATCGGCAACTCATCAATCCACGCCGACCACGTGCCACTAGGTGTCGCTCTGATCAGCCCCTCAGCAGCCGCTTGCAGCTCGGGGGAAGCTGGCAAACCGCTGGCCTCAGGGACTCATCTTGCGCGATGAACCTGCTCTTGAACTCGTCTCCCAGAGCTGAAACTGCCGTCCTTTGTTGCAAGCAGACTTCGTGTGTCGGCGATTCTTCTGCTAAAAAATTCGCTAGCCATTCTTACACCCCATTTGACCCCTTAGATCAGGGGTCGGCAACCTTTTTCCACTTGAGGGCCAGATGAGGTTTTCAGTTCAAGACGACGGGCCACAGGTCGCCCCCGATTATTTCACCCCCTGGGTCTTTCTTTACCCTCCAGTATCTGCCCCACTGGGTCTTTACCCTCCTGAATCCGCCCCCTGGATCTTTACCCTCCAGTATCTGCCCCACTGGGTCTTTACCCTCCAAAATTCGGCCCCTTGGGTCTTTACCCTCCAAAATTCGGCCCCTTGGGTCTTTACCCTCCAGTATCTGCCCCACTGGGTCTTTACCCTCCAAAATTCGGCCCCTGGATCTTTACCCTCCAGTATCTGCCTCACTGGGTCTTTACCCTCCAAAATTCGGCCCCTTGGGTTTTTACCTTCCAGTATCTGCCCCACTGTGTCTTTACCCTCCAGAATTCGCCCCTGGGTCTTTACCCTCCAGAATCTGCCGCCTGGGTCTTTACCCTCCAGAATTCGTCCCTGGGTCTTTACCCTCCAGAATTCGCCCCTGGGTCTTTACCCTCCAGAATCCGCCGCCTGGGTCTTTACCCTCCAGAATCCGCCCCTGGGTATTTACTAAATTACTACATTTGTACTCCAGTTGTTGGCCAGCCACCACCTCACTTTCCTTCGCCCCCAGTTCCCCTATTTCTATTCTATTCGAAAGTTTGAACTGATGTGCTGTCCGTCTTCTAGAGTTTGTAAACAGCCAGTTACACGATCAGTTCGTGTCTCATTACTAATTTGTCATTGAAATTGCCAATTGAGGAAAGAAATTCCCCATTTTAGTGCACAAAACTTTTGTGGGAGAAACAATGAAGTTACAATGAAGGTGCGGGCCGGATTATAGTAATTAAGATTAAGGAAGTTCGCGGGCCGCATAGAAAGTCTTTGCGGGCCGGATCTAGCCCGCGGGCCGGAGGTTTCAGACCCCTGCCTTAGATAGAAGTTGGTTCCGCGTCTCAGCATCTGTATCTGACGTTGGTTCTGCGCAATCTGCCGTATGCTGCTTACTGCTTTGTTCTTTTTGCTCTTTTATCTATGGCTAAACCTTCACAGCTTTGCAAGTAATTAATAATCAATACTAAGCAAAAGCAGCGATATTTTGCTGATTATTTTTCCTAAAAATGAGCAGCGATTTCACCAAGCTAGGGTCCAGACTCGATGCTCTTCAAAAGTCGTTTTGCTAATTTCGTAGGCTCGTCAGTAAATGATCGATTGCTTTTGCTCTGTCGACCCGAATAAGCTGAAAAATTAGCACTGAACGCATTTCATATTGGCTCACGTGTGTGTAATTTTTAATCAAAATCAATCAAACAAATGCAGAGATATGAGGGGTGTCTAAGAACTTTTTGGACGCACTAAGGTATTTGAGGCAGAGCAGCTCTGAATCTTGCGTCTATTCTTGCCACTACCCTGGTTCGATTCCGTGAGTGGCTCCACATTAATTCGGGAGCTTGTGTGCGAAAATTTGTTCGATTCACACCTACATGTAGGAGAGCATAGAAGGCACAGAGAGTGTACATGCCACCCTGTGTGAGCGTGTGCATGAGTGCGGGCCTGTCTACAATATTGATAAGCTTCAGGAGTCAGCAGAATTGTTCCAGCGCTAGTGCTGCGGGATGATCTCCCCGAAGGTTCATTTTTACTGAAGGACTTCGTAGGATCATTGTTGATGAACTTCTATTCTTCAGGTATGCTTAAATCGTGTTGAATGGTTTTCTAAAAAGGTCCGCAGCAGCATTAGTTCAGTATCCAAAGCCGAATACCTAAGTACAGCGCTGAGGTTAATCATTACAAAATATGCATGCCCATTAATCACGGTTTCATCGCAACAAATGTAAATGTAAATTCGCTACGCAGTTTCTCACCGAAAGTCATTGTGAAGGCAGACTGACAAACTGCAACTGCGTTTCCAGAATTTGCTTATGTATTGCTGCTGCAGGTAGAAATTCATCTGACGCGTACATGGCCCGCGTAAGAAATGGAGCTTCACTACTCTAAAAAGGACTTAATCTTTCGTCTGCTTAAGATAATAGTTGAGTTACGGATGTCACGGGTCAAACATATTTTTAATTAAAAGATTGATGCCCTAAAAACGCAGAGGTATGTTAAACGAAAGCAGATCAAGTTGAAGAGGAATGAGAGACAGCATATGCTTGAAATATTAGAATGTTTTGAAACCCCGATTGAACGTTTTCACAATAGGCTAAAACTAGAATGCGTTAACACACCAAAGAGGACTATTCTAGTCAGTAAACGCAGTCGATCAAGGATGTAAGCGTCGTATGAATTCATGAATATGCATCGATAAAATGGCCACCAAATTGATTAGTCTTACATCGCCTGACATGCTCGCATTTTTTCACAAAGTGATAAACTTAAATTGGTGCGCCATTTGCGTCTGCGACCGCGAGTAAAATGATCTTTAAGCATGTAAAATGTTGCGTTCCAATACACGCTGTTTAGGCGGTTAAGACTAATGTCAAAGCGCAATTAACACATTTAATGTAATGTCATCAGACGTGCGTAATAGTTGTACTCGTAAAACTTGTGAAAGCGTAGATCAGCTTGGATACCGCGCTCACGTCGGATTGGCCACCCCCGTACTTTATAAGCCGAATTTTGTGCCTTGTGTCAGTTTGTTTTGCGCGCTTTACTTCAGGTGTTACTCGTACTTGAAAGAATTGGTAAGTTAAAAAAAAATATGTCTTTTAAATGAGATTTGATTGTTCTCCATGCTGAGTAACGTTTTACATTTTAATATAGTTATTTCACTCATTGCATGAACAAAGTTTGAATTAAGTTATGTTATACTACAATATTAGACATCAGAGATAAGATCGATAGCTTTAATATAAACCTCTAGCATCCCATGTAGTATGGCTCGCAATTGAAGTGCCGATTTATGCTCTCGATTAGATCATAACTAATCGAATCGAAACTAAGAACTCCGACTTCCCTGGTCTTCTCTCGAAGCAAACGAATTGATTCTAGACTCCATCGGTTTGTGTTTATCCCTTACAAGTATTTAGATATCCTCGTCGCTGTTATTGCATGCTATGGTATTTGTAGTCGTTTTGTCGGTGTAATGCATGGTGCAGTTTTATTATAAAGATAATTTTTACACTTTTTAAAATTTCTTTTAAACTTCAAATTTTTTCAAAGGAAACTAAGAAGACAAAGATGACATCGCGCTCTCTCACCATTCCTGCGGTGGGCCATCCATACAGCCTTGGTGCGCTGTACAACAGCAGGACCAGCCAAATCATCCCCGGAGTCAAGTTATTCACCGCCGAGCAGATGAAGAAGATGCTGGATGCATCTAAAAACATCAGCATGGAGACCGATATCGTAACAGAAACGTCAGCGAACAGTAAAAACCTGAGCACAAAAGTGAGTGGAAATCTGTCGCTGTCAATTCTATCGGGACTGGTGTCCGCTAGCGGCTCCGGGAACCATCAAACTGCATTAAAAGAGAAAAGAGAGACGGAGAGCGCCATATTTCGACTGCAAGTTCATGGAAAGTATGAGGAACTTGTTCTCCCACCGGGTTTGAAGCTGAAGAGCTCAGCGAGCTACAAAGATGCCACTCACGTAGTGTTGGGAATTCAGTACGGCGGGGCTGCTCTGTTCTTTTTCGAGCGGGACAAAGAAGACTCCGCAACGAGCGACAAAGCCGGAGGCGGTCTAAAAGCTCAGATTGGCAAGTTTGCATCGGTGGTCAGCATCTCTGGAGCTGCCTCGCTTGACATGACGTCGGAGGAAACGAAAGTCATGCAGAAGATCCGAGTTGCCTACAAAGGAGACTTCCACCTGGCCAGCCCACCGACCAACTTCATTGAAGCCATGAAGTGCATTCAAACAATCCAAGCTGCTGAAGCTAGATCGCCACTGACGGTCAACCTGCTTCCTCTGTCACTGCTGGTTGAAGACGCTCCACCAGCTCCCCTGCCACTACCGCGCACGTGCATCTCTAAAACTGTTCGCTGCTACGATGTGCTGAAAGAAGCTCTGACTACTCTGCAGGAAATTACTTACAAGCTGAGACCGACAGCGTGGACTCACGTGGTGAAGAAGCTGGAAGCGGAACTTCGGGAGCTCGAATCATTCAAGTCTTCCCTTGATGATGCTGTGAGGGAAGCTGTTCTAGATCACACGGCTGAGCCCGCTAATCGTGCGAAAAAATTGAGTTAAAAACGGGCCTTTTCGATGCCGGAAAAAAGTACGCTCACCTACAGGAATGGGCCACCGCAGTCGCCGATGCCGGTGACGTTCTGGTTGTGATTTCCAATAAGTTCCGGGAGGCTGGCGCTCAGATAATTCAAAGCCAAGCTCAGAGAGCCGAATTCATCATGAGGAGCATGACAGAACCCAGCCGAAAGATGTACTGCCTGTCTTGCCCAATGAAACTGTTTGAACTGCAAAACTTCAAGCTCCAAGCTGGATTGAAACTCTGGAGCGATGAAGAACTGGAGAAGAAGTTTTACAAAACGTTTGTAAAATACTGCCCCACGACAGGAAATCAAAAACAGAAATTTGAGCAATCTCTAGCCGCTGTTGAGCAATCCGAGGTTTCTGATTCTGATGCATCCGGAGTGCAGGTGATCTTCCAGAACCTCTCATTAAATTAAAATTAAATTTGTGACACCTCCGTTCGTGAGAAACGACAATATTTCATTGTGAAAACGTGAACTACCGAGTTTGCAAACTAAAGCGCAAACTTTTAGACAAGACCGGAAAGTAGACTATTTTTGCCTTACACATTTTCTCACCTTTCTATACCAAGTGGAGATAGCTTATGGATCCGCTTGTATGCGCCTTACTCCTTCGCGATAAATGATTAATCATTGTTTTATTTCATTCTCATTAATTGATTAGTTTTTGTTTTCACTAAATATTCAGATCCGCTTTGCTTTACATTTTCTACTCACGTGTACTTATTCAGTAGGAGAGTGGAGTTTTGGTTTGTAGCCTATCGATTAGGCGGTTAGCAACCCACTCAGAACAATTTGTGCCCTTGAGCAAGACACCCAGCTCTGCATTGCTTCAGTTCACCCAGCTGTAAAATGGGTGCCAGCATTAGCTGGGGTAATTGAGGCTGTGTGTGGCGACCCCCAGCCCTTGGACTGAACAGCCGTACGCAGCCTTCAGATGCGCCGCGCAATAGCTGCGGCTGAGCTGTCGGTTGCACATCTAGGTAGGTGGTATCAATTAAAATAATAATAATTATTATTATCATTACTATTATTGCTATTATCATTAATATTATTATTATTACTAATAGTCGTAAAATACACTCTAATTAAATGTTAATTGGAATCAGATTGGTAAAAGTACTATAAATACGATTTCTCATTGTACTCGTAATATATACTCTCAGTTCTAGTAACAAAATCTTTACATAGTACGAGTACTATTAAAATATTTATGAATATGAAACAGGCATATTTTGTTCGCTGTCACTAAACCTTAAGCATGTAATCCAGCTTCGTTTTTTTATTTTCAATAAAAGTTAATAAAAAAATACGGATTGTTAAACAAAAAATGTTTTTCTTCTTTATTTTGGATTAGTGCACTAGGAATTATATCAGCGGCATACGATAGCTTGTATCTTCTTCTTAGTATAATTTTAGTACTCTCGAGATAAAACATTGACCCTTATTGGGGAAGCTGCTAGGCTTATTAAATGGCGGAACTCGCACTAACAACCATCGGCCAAACATTTCAGCACAATCCTGACGAACGACTTCAACATGCAAACTCAACCGGAGTGCATCCCGTCTCTGGGCCGGCCGTTTCAGCTCGGACAGCTGTACGACATCCGACAGCACCGGATCATTACACAGTCGGCCTGGCCATCTGATCGAATTCGGAAAATGACGACTCGGCTGGATGATGCGCCCAGCGTGAGGTTTTCCCTGGACTACGAGTACAGCTCGAAGCGCCGAGCGGAGCAGCTGGGGCTGAACGCCCAGCTGAGATTTTGCATTGAGTTCAAAGCGTTGTGGTGGACAGTGTACGAGAAGACAATGACAGGATCAGCAAAATACGTCACCGAGGCAAGCTCCACCGAGACCAGTGGAAGCGTCACTTTGCAGTACGACGTGAAGGGTGCGTTTGAGGAGCTTCAGTGCTGCAACGAGCTTGTAGACAATGAGAAGAAGTTACTAAGCACTGGTGCAACGCACGTTGTGACAGGAATCCGGTACGGAGGCAAGGCGTTCATTGTCTGCAAAGGCTGGTCCAATGCGTCCAGCTTCTTCGAGCGAGCAACATCTGACTGTCATGAACTGGTAGATTGGAAGGTGGAACAGTGGATCAGAGATGCTGGGCAGTCTGCCAGATCGTTCGCTCAGTTTGGCTTGCCGAACCGCTCTTCAAGTTCTGGCAGCTATCAGATCGAGTGTCACACAGACTTCAAGCAGCCAAGGAAGACAATGAGAGAGCCACCGGATGTTTTAGAGTATTTTAAATCCTTGGATTCGAGGGATGCGAATCAAGCAATGGAAATCCATCTCACTCCATTGCGCTACTTTTGCCCGTCGGTTCCAGCTTCAGTCCCAATGACAAAAACGCAACATCTGGAAGATGCCTGCCAGTACCTTCAAGCGTTGAAGGCCGGCTTTGAACATTCCGAGCAACTTTTGGACAAGATTAGCCGGGAGGCAGAGTTAAACACTTCAATCGGAGAGACACTGCACGGATACAAGAGAGACCTGGACACTCATGTGAGCGAGTACACACAGCGGATGCAACAAAGTTTTGTGAATCATCGCACTTCGGACGAGTTTGCTGAAGCTCATCACGCCGGCAGTTTAGACAGCGTCTTCACCTACACCAGCATGGACACCTCTTTGAACATGTTTGGTCGCCAAACTACCGACCTCTGCGATTTAAGTGCAAAGCTTCGACAGGGTATTGACGCTACAAGCGCTGAAGAACTTGAGATGAAAGCAGAAAGATTGGCAAAGGAAATAGAGGACCTTTTTAGCATACACGACTCAAGCAAGCAGCTTGAAGAGCAAATGTCCCCAGGACAGAGCCAATTTAGAATTAAGCGCACCAGAATCGAAGAAAGAAATCGGGATGATCGGTCCTGCATCACTTGGTGCATCAGGTGTCGAAGTACGTGCCATGAAGACTGTGGCTATTCCAATAACGAGGATAAAGCAAAGTGCTGTGCCATGAACAGTGATGGATACTGTAAAGAGTGCGGCTGCTACTGGAGACTTCACCGAAACACCAGCACCGAACAGAGGGAGTTTGAATACTACGAATCTGTTCCCATTGACAAAGTGAGCAAGAAGTATGGAGAAAATACAAACCAGCGCGGTGCTGCGAGGCGTATCAAGTATCACCTAGGAATGGACGCGAAGATGGCTTTGCAGAAAACGGCCTACAAACTCGTGAGTGCTCACAGGTGCTTCAAAGGCCTGCACCAGGGCGTCGACTTGGATCAGTTCATTAGAGACAAGCTTCGGTCCAAGCGGCTGGATCCGGAAGATTCCTCCAAATTGATTGAACTGACCAAAGCTATCGATGCACGAGTTGAGGATAGAACCGATTACGCTAGGTTTGAATGGCAGTCACGACTGCCGGAACGTCCGACAACGCCGCCGACATTTGGTGCAGTCGGTGCAGACAGTACAGGCAGTGGTACGGCTCGTATTGGTGCAGCAGTCTTTGGTGCCGGTTCATCCGATTTGTATCGTTCTTTGTACGGTGGGCGACAAAATCGGGATTCAAATCCCCAGTCTGATCCGGATTGCACTATTAGTTGAATTTGAATTTTATAATTGTATACGAGTTGACAATTTAATTTAGATTGATCGAAAAGAAGGCAAAATAGGACGTTACTTCCGAATACGAGCTTAGTAGAATCGAATTATTCTAAATTTAACTGGCTATATATTAGTAATAGCATACGTAGTACCGTCCTGTTTGCAAATGAATCTTATATAAACTTTAGAGACCCAAGAACGATTACTTACCACTATTTTAGCTATCAGTATTCACCCATGTAATTTATATTATTGAACGTAGCTTATTCGCATCTTACGCTAATGTTTTACTCTGTAGCTTATATATATTACGAGCAAATCGCACGGTTTGTTACTCTTTTTCAGTATTCGGGTTATAAAATTAGTATTCGGGCGCAATAAATCACTGTTTCGATGGCGTGTAACTTGGGGTGCATAAAGTGGTCCATTCTAAGACGCTGTCAGGTACAGGGCACCGTGTGGGGCACCGTTTGGGGCACCGTGTGGGGCACAGTGTGGGGCACCGTGTGAGATATAGGGCACCGTATAGGGTATGGGGACATAGGGCACCGTGTGGGGTATGGGGCACCGTGTGGGTATGAGGGTATGGGGCACTGTGTGGGGTATGAAGCACTGTGTTGATTATTAGGGCACTTTATAAATTAAAAATTACATACCTAAGCAAGTGATTACAAACATCCACGGTGTAAAGGCCCTTTAACAGTAGAAAGACCACGCTATTTTTCCCCATGGGGATAGACCACGGGGGTGTATTCTCGTACAAATGCACACGACTCATTTCACGATGGCTCGCAAACCGAATTACCGATTTTCGTAAAAGTCCACCATATGGATCAAACTTTTCCGCCCTTTCCGACGAACTAACTTTCAAAGTCATCCGAAATCAGCATCATCAAGATATTCAACGATTCTTGTCGAAGACACTGGTGGCAAGGGCAACCAACACTACACTGTATAAACCTTTATGGTGAATCCATATTGGCTCAATAATCTGGGTCCATCTGTCGTAGAGGCCTCTGTTCTCAGCATCCCAAGCACAAGGGTCCCCTTTATCACCATCTAGAGCATGCTTTTGCACCATGTTAAATTGGAGAGCAACAGATCACGATGTTGGGGGTGCCAGCTAGTCGGGGCCGCGTGGTGGCACTCCGTTGAAGGTCCCGAAGGTGGCCTGTATGTCTACAGGTCAGCCTAGAAGGTCGCCATCGTCCTTTTCATTCACCGATTTTGTCTACTGACTGGATGCATGCAGAAGAGGATTATTCCATTTCAGTTTTGGGAACGCAGCCGTCTCTGAGATGCCGATCGGGTGCTTTTGTTGAAGGTCCCGACGGTCACCGCCGATGCTCCAGACGGTGATAAAGGGGACTCTAGTGCCTGGGATGCTGATAGCAAAAGTCCCTGCGACTAATATGCAGGGTTTGTTGAGCCAACGTGGTTTCATGATGAGATTTTGTGAGCAGAAAATTTTTGCAAATGTTAATAGTTTTTGCCACCAGACCCCGAGGAGAATCGTTAAAATATCTCGACTACGCCGATGATTTTTCGTGATTCTCGAAGTTGCTCCATCGAATACCCTCGTAGAGCGGAAAATTTTAGCCCGTGTTCTGGATTTTCATGGCAGTTGGTTGAATATTTTTGGAGATACAGACAAAGGAAAAATGTGTGTATTTGAAATACACACCCATGGTCTTTCTACTGTTAAAGGCAGCATTGACATACGCTCGTACAGTCTTAAATGATGAAAATCAAAAAACGCACTAAAACGCTGACTTTGATGGCAAGTGATAGGGGCAATGACCTTTAATGTTATGTCAAAGATAATATATTTTAATTAATAGTAAAGCGCTTCAGCTTAAACTAAAATATTCGAATAAAGTTGTCAGGATATTTGAGTACATCATTTGAGTTAAAAAGTCTGGAGTGAACTAGAGGAGATTAAATTAATTATAGAGAAATTCTACTGCGGTGTAAATAAAACGGCGCTAGCTTAAATTTAAACCAATAACTAGTAACTGATTATCAATTTGATCCCGGAAATACGAAGCGCCTGACGGCCGGAAGTTGGGCCAGTTCCGGTCAATTTAAAACAGAATTATCCGCACAGCAGATAATCCGGCTGACGTACCTGCCAACTTTCATAACGAGAGCTGATAGTTTTGCAAAAAGCTTGTCTTCTAAGCTATCACCCGAACGCATTGGACACTTATTGGACAGGCATTTTCATAGCTAAGTTTGGAGCCAGAGTTGCCATGGAACTGCCGGTCAAGTGCCAAATACAGTTCGGAAATGGTGTTAATTATTATAATAGTTTAGATCATTTTGGATCAGTCATCAGTCTTTAGCTGACGCAGAGTTAAAACAAGTATTTATTAACCAGAACTGGAACTCACGGACGAATCAAGTAAAAAATTGGGTGCTTCGACATGCAACGAGACTGCTCAATGCGATCAATGCCAAAGTTATTAAAAACAAATAATCTTTCTGATTTAAAAAGCATTCTGATTCGTCAAAAGTTTTCTGAAACTGTTTTGACTAATTTGGCTAATTGGCATATTTTATCGAACTGAGCAGCGTAAACGATTTAAATTGGTGCCAGATTTGAGCACTAGTTGAGTAAGAAAACTACAGGTAGAGGAAGCCTAAGGCATATGGCTCGTAGCATTAGTCTAGATAATAATAGCGATTTTGAATATGCATGCGAGGGAGGGGAGTAAAATTTCCATTTTTAGAGCGACGCGCACTTTGTTAAAATTTAGTTGACATAATCGGCAGAAATTTTTCCTGGATGGCAAGTAGAAAAATTCGGTAGTAGTTTAAAGTCAGTGAAATAGTTTTTGACGTGACAGTAAACAAAAGCTCCGCAGAGCTCCCGCTGATGTTTGGACAGTTAGACTAAAGTAGGACGAGTCAGTTTTGCGCACAAAAAATTGCTTTTTGACGCAGGAAGTGTTCGGCTAAAGAGAAAAGCCAGAAAAACGCAAACCACCTGACACCCTAGCGATTTTCTGACTTATAACGGTTAGCTTAATTTCGAATTCTTGTTCGACACTAAATTCGAAAGTAAAACAAAAAATAGCAAAAATAAAGTTAACTTGGTTGGAGGCCGAAAAACGGCAATTGAAGAAATTATCAATAAAATAGAAACGTTTTGTGCGAGTTTTTGTGCATTGTTGTCGTCGCACATCAAAAGGATGGATCGTTTAAAAACACTCGAAAGATTTGATTGATTTTCTTCTTTCAGATTCAATTTATACTTTTGCTAGTGCCTTCTGCAGTTAAGTAGTTATAGTCAATTACGATTCTCCTCTTGATGAGCACGAGACAATAGCGGGGCGAGATTGGCGTGTTGAGTCTCAGTTTGTCACGGTTTGATTAGTGACTAAGTCGGGATTGAGTAGTCACTATTTAGCGATTGTACAACGGAGACCTTGCATACTTTTCTTTATAAATTTTGTTCAGTTAGTAGTAAGTAAATTTGGTAAATTTCGCTAAAGCTATTTTTTTCCTGTGATTTTACCAATTTTTAGTTAGCAAATTATGGGTCTCGTTGTACCTTTGAAAGACAAAAACGATTGTGTTAGTTTTTCAATGGTCAAAAATAATTTTACAGCGCTTCAGGATCGCTGTGACCGTCGTCCATCATTTCAAGTGTTGCCATGGTGATAGCAAGGCCCATCACCTCGTCGACAAACGCGGAGACGCTCTTTGTGTCGTCCATGATGCTGAGGCCGGCGATGCCAGCGAACTCCCCTCCGCTGGCCGCGGCAATCTGCGACTCACGGCGTCGATCGCGTGCCATCTCTTTCTGGATCATGACGTCCAAGGACTCGCGTCGCAGCTCCTCCACAATCCCAGCCGTAGTGGTCGCCTCGCTGATGGTTGACTGCTGGTCGATGCTGGCCGAGCGCGACGATCGAGCGGACGCGGTGGCGGACAACAAGGCGGAAGCACGAGAACCACGCCGTTTCGGGCTGACCTCAACTCTACACTGCGTCTGACACTTGTCGTCGGCGGTCTGGAGGCTGAGGGTGTAACAGCCGCTGTCTGAGAGCATCACACGGTCGATGGCCAGCGAGTAGGACATTCCAGACCGGGTCACTCTATGCCGTGGTCCGTACGTGATCTCCCGACTGCCCTTTGTCCACATGGCAATCGCGCGACCTTCGGCAACAAAGATTTTCGTCTCAGTAGAAGCGAATCGCCTTCGTCGATCTCCAAAATACGCGGCAGCGGCTGCTCGATGCGCATCGGCTCGCTGCTGTAGTCCGTAGCTGAGTTCTGCGTTGCACTGGCTGACTCAGCCGATGGTTCGGCCGCGCCGGCAGCGACAGCCCGCTTGGCAGTTGACGAGGAGTCGTTGGCCACCCAGAGGAAGGCCGAGTGTTTGGTACGGCCATACGTGTTGAACGCGAGCACCCTATAGAGGCCCTCGTCGGCTCGAGTCACGCCATGAATGGTCAGCCGGGTTTTTCCTGGTTCAGGCGACTCGGCTTGGACCCTAGCTGGTACGAACGGATCGTCGTCGAGAAGCTCCAAGCCATCCTTCTCCCATTTGAACGCTGGTGATGGCTGGCCGGAGGCTTCGGCGATCAGCAATACAGTCTGGCCCTGCTCCACTGTCTGGCTGGACAGGGTGCGTGTGAACTTCGGGATGCGGACGTCCATTGGTGGTGGGCGCTCTGTGGAAAGAAAATCGGTTTATATATAGCTACGAGCGTACAAACGTACGATTATAAACTTGTGGCCATACGAAAGGTCGCATGTAGCTTGTACAAATTGAAATTTGTTCCGTAATACCAGTAATTGCTCAATTTTTAAATTCCACTAGATTTGCATGCAGTTGAGCAGCCATTGAGTAAAATCTAAAATCTGCTTTAGTAAAGTCTTCATCCATAAGATCTTGAACTCCTGCTCACACTTGAGTACTCGAGTTCAAGCAATTTCTTACATCGAGCTAGCTGCAACTCTTGAGCAATATTATAGTTCACTTTATTCATAAGCTAAGATTAAACTGAGAAGAAATAGTATTTCCTCTAAAACAGTCCTTATCTTCGAATTTGTCACTGACCTGCCTCGATGACCCTGCAGGTAGTAGTAGCCTCTCCAGCCATGTTGAATGCAACAGCAGAGAACTCTCCCAGTTCGGCTTGGGTGCAGTTAAGCACTAGCAGCTCCTGGAAGTCGCCAACATTTTTCACTACAAACTTGCCGCCACTGTTGATTGGCCGGCCGGCGTGGTACCAGCGAACAATCGGCCTTGGCTGGCCACTAACAGAGCACGCCAGGCTAAATGTCGACTCCAAGTCGACGGCTGTGTCCCTCAGTTTAGCGCTGAACTGCGGCACCCGTTTCAGCGCCAACTGCGGTAGAGTCGGCATCGGCTGCTGCTGAGAGGAGACGGCGCGGACGCGCAATGCGCACTCGACATCGTCGAGTCCGTGACGCCCTTCCGCTCGGCAGGTGTAGACGGCACAGTCCTGCTGCAGCGTGGTCTTGAACCGCAGCATGCAATGGCCAGTCTCTTTGTCAGCTTGCACTTCGATTCTATCCGTGCTGATTAGCTCTTCTGAGCGGTTCTTTAGCCAGCGCACTCGGTCCCAGGCGCCAGCGCTTCGGTCCAGGAAGCATTCCAAGCGAGTTGCCTGGCCCTCAATGGCTGTGACGTCCAGCGGGCCGCTTCGGAAGCGCGGACTCGGACCAGGTGCTAAAATAAGCAAAAAATATCGTTGTTTTTTACTATTTAAAAACAATATTGAAATGAGAGAGCTCTCACCAATTCGTCTGAACTTACCAGAAAGTGCTAGTGTGACTGTAGTAACTGCCTCTCCGTAGATGGAGCTCGCTTTCAGAGAATATTCGCCGCAGTCGGCAGCAGTCGCCTGAACTATCTCGAGCACGTGCTCGCTGCCTTCAGCGTATACGCGGCATCGATCGGACAGTTCCAGCGGCCGTCCATCGCGGCACCATCGTACGCTCGGCCGGGACGCTGCAGATGTCACCACGGCGTGGAACCGAGCGTTGGTGCCTGGCACGACCATCTGCGACAGCGGCGGCAGCTGGATAATCGGAGCCAGATCAGCCGGCTTCTCCGAGACGGCAACCGAGGATGTTGATTCTGGTGGAATTGTTTTAATTTAGTGGTAAATTTTAGTGTTGATCATTGACTAAAAAAGAAAAATAGATATTTTTAGCTTACTCTTGACGCTGACTCGCGCGGAATCCTCTGCTCGACCGCTCTGGTTGACCACTCGGACGCTCCAGGTTCCTTGATGTTTTTCACTAAGACTCGGCACGTTGACAGTAGTCTCTCCCAGTTTGGTGCGCACGACCACGGAACTGTCGCTTTCGTTGATAGGCACATCGTTCAGCGTCCAAACAGGTGTTGGTTCCGGATATCCATTGAAACGGACGCTGAAACTAAGAGAGCTTCCGGTAGCTTGGGTGACGCTGCGAAGCTGATCAAGGATCCGAGGCGCCTCAGGCTGTCTATCGAGTCTCACGCTGAGGCTGTTGTCATTGTTGCTAGCATCCTGGCAGGTGCCGCAATGCGCCAGCCGCCCGATTGGCAGCACGGTCTCGCGGAAACGGCGGCTCTCGGCGATTCTCTGGCGAAGCGAAATTGGATGCAGACGGACGTCGAAGCGCTCCTCACGTGGTGACATGTTGAGCCAGGGATGGTTCAGGCACTGCTCAGCTGTCATCCGCTGTGTTGGCAACGCCACGATAAGTCGCGCAATGAAATCTTTAGCTGTGTCGGAAACGTGGGCCCACATCTCGCTGTCAAAGCTGAATTTGCAGTCCCGAATAGCCTGGAAGCGTTGCTGACTGCTTCACCACCGAATGGAGCCAGCCCAGTCAGCATGATGTGGCAGAGCACGCCAAGCGCCCACAGATCGGTTGAGCAGCCGCAAGGTTCTTTGCTGACCATCTCTGGCGACAGATACTCCAGGGAGCCAAAGTTGGCGGTGAAGCTGCGACCCTGCTCGAGACGTTGGCTAAGGCCAAAGTCGATCAGTTTGCAGTCTGATCCGCTGGTTGAAACGAACATCACGTTTTCGGGCTAAAATTACAATTCGAGCATTAATGAAATATACTCCGATCTATTATTAATAACAATTAAAACGCAAGAGTTCGTTTTTGCGCACCTTAACATCCATATGCACGTAGTTTTTGCGGTGCATGAAGTCTAGACCTTCGCAAACCTGCCTGACGGTAGAGCTAAGCGTTCGCTCCGTCACTGAGTAGTTAGAATCCACGTACTTGTCAAATAGATCACCACCGGCAATGCTAGAATATGATTGGTGACATTCACTTAGAGCTATGTCAGTTGAAAAGTAGTGTTTAAATGGGATAAACGTGCAACACTTACAATTCCAGCACCAGAACTGTGTCAGTTCGGGAGAAGATGGCTTCGTGCAGGTAGAGCAGCCTGGCGCGTGTTGCAGCTCGCTCATGGTATCGATTTCATGTTGAACAGCCTCCTGCCGCTGTGCCGCTTGGGGATAAATTTTCCGGCCCAAGTTCGGCCGCTAGTCTTTTCAATCAATCGGCAGACAACGCCGAAGCCACGCGTCCTAGCTCTTCGCAAACAATGTACTTGGTCTC
>NIVC01004601.1:0-40957 GCA_002269645.1 Macrostomum lignano
ATCTAGTCTCAATCTATTTATCTACTTTTTGCTGAGCGCATCAAGTCACTTGCTATTCATTGCAAAACCAATTCAAACAGACTTCTATGCGATTAATTGGATTGATCAGAGGTTCTAAAGAATAAACTGCATTGGCCTTAACAAACCGAAAAGATAATTAGTATAGTGCTGAGCCTATTTAGTATCTACAGGCAACTAGAATTGCTAAATATTCAGCAGGAATAACCTCAGGATGCTTAGCTGGATGCTTGGCTCCATCTTTAAGTGCTCATAATTGCTCTTCATCCTTCTCGACACATCCTTCAGAGGGTAGGCTGGCTAAAGTAGAGAAGAGAAGGGGAAAAATCAATTTGGGAAATTGCTTCAAGTTTTTTTCTGTCTCCTTCCCTAAACGTGCAGCTTCCATTACGAGATTGACTATTCTCCTTTAGTGCAAACTGGTAATAAGAATGCTGAGATGGCGCCAAATAGAGATGGCGCCTAATCGAGCTGGGCGCCAGAGATGGGGCTAAACAGAGATGAAACCAAACAGAGATGACGCAAATCCACGCTGGGTGTCAAGCAGAGATGGCGCCAAACAAAGATGGCGCCAAACAAAGATGGCGCTAAACGGGGATGGCGCCAAACAGAGATGACGCCAAATCGAGCTGGGCACCAAACAGATGGCGCCAAATAGAGATGGCGCCAAATAGAGATGGAACCAAAAAGAGATCGAACCAAATAGAGATGGCGCCAAATAGAGATGGAACCAAAAAGAGATCGAACCAAATAGAGATGGCGCCAAATAGAGATGGAACCAAAAAGAGATCGAACCAAATAGAGATGGCGCCAAATAGAGATGGAACCAAAAAGAGATCGAACCAAATAGAGATGGCGCCAAATAGAGATGGAACCAAAAAGAGATCGAACCAAATAGAGATGGCGCCAAATAGAGATGGAACCAAAAAGAGATCGAACCAAATAGAGATGGCGCCAAATAGAGATGGAACCAAAAAGAGATCGAACCAAATAGAGATGGCGCCAAATAGAGATGGAACCAAAAAGAGATTGAACCAAATAGAGATGGCGCCAAAAGAGATGGAACCAAAAAGAGATCGAACCAAATAGAGATGGCGCCAAATAGAGATGGAACCAAAAAGAGATTGAACCAAACAGAGATGGCGCCAAAAGAGATGGAACCAAAAAGAGATCGAACCAAATAGAGATGGCGCCAAATAGAGATGGAACCAAAAAGAGATCGAACCAAATAGAGATGGCGCCAAATAGAGATGGAACCAAAAAGAGATTGAACCAAAGAGATGGCGCCAAATAGAGATGGAACCAAAAAGAGATCGAACCAAATAGAGATGGCGCCAAATAGAGATGGAACCAAAAAGAGATCGAACCAAATAGAGATGGCGCCAAATAGAGATGGAACCAAAAAGAGATCGAACCAAAGAGAGATGGCGCCAAACAGAGATGACGCCAAATCTACGCTGAGTGTCAAATAGAGATGGCACCAAACAGAGATGGCGCCAAACAATGATGGCACCAAACACAGATAGCGCCAAACAGAGATGGCGCAAAATCGAGCTGGGCGCCAAACATAGATGGCGTGAAATAGAAATGGCGCTAAACAGAGATGGTAATAAAACGGCAATGGCACTGATAAGCGCGCCACCCTGCTCACCCTTGCAATGCCACCTTGTGCTCTCCCAATAATAAATTTCTTCAGCAAATAATCCTACACGCCTTTTGGCTCGGGTGTGCACTTTAGCACCGGTTTATTGCCCATAAATGGGCTGGTGCAGCTCCCGCATCGCGCAGCTCCCCACAACGCCCTGCGCTGACGGCAGTTCTGCCCCAGTCAGCTGACTCCTAGCTGAGCACACACAAGCGCGCCAATACTGTAACGCAGGCACAACACTCATACATGCTTTAATATGACTGTCCTCACTTGTTGGGAATCCAGCTTACACCATTTTTAAAGCTTCCAGTCCACCGATGCTACACCTAGAAGTCCTTGGTCTAAAGGCCACACCCACTGTGAGTTGAGCAGTTCAATTATTCATAAGACATATTTGATATTTCTCATGGTCGCCCAAACCCAACATCTAGGCACTGGGACTGCGGCTCATGGAGACAAAAAAACTAAACTATAAAACAGTAAACTGGCATAGCAAACTTTATAGATAGTTTTATGGTTTTTATAAACATAAAATAACCTTACTACAATACCTGAATGATCGTGTACGAGCGTGTGTTTCAGCCTTAGATACAGTAGTGCGCTGCAGTAGAGCCTAACGGTTTATTCAAACTTATTTTCTAGCTAAATTATATACATCTACTTACATTTTGAAGTTTTGAAGCTTCCCCCTCTCTCCTCTTCTCTCACCCCTCTTAACTTCTCTCCCCTCTCTCCTCTCCCTTCTCTCTCCTATCTCCCCTCTCCCTTCTCTCTCCCCTCTCCCTTCTGTCTCCAATCTCTCCCCTCTCTCCTCTCCCTTCTCTCTCCCCTCTCCCCTCTCCCTTCTCTCTCCCCTCTCCCCTCTCACTTCTCTCTCCCCTCTCCTTCTCTCTCCCCTCTCCCTCTCCCTTCTCTCTCCCCTCTCCCTCTCCCTTCTCTCTCCCCTCTCCCTTCTGTCTCCAATCTCTCCCCTCTCTCCTCTCCTTTCTCTCTCCCCTCTCCCTCTCCCTTCTCTCTCCCCTCTCCCTCTCACTTCTCTCTCCCCTCTCCCTTCTCTCTCCCCTCTCCCCTCTCCCTTCTCTCTCCCCTCTCCCCTCTCCCTTCTCTCTCCCCTCTCCCTTCTGTCTCCAATCTCTCCCCTCTCTCCTCTCCTTTCTCTCTCCCCTCTCCCCTCTCCCTTCTCTCTCCCCTCTCCCCTCTCACTTCTCTCTCCCCTCTCCCTTCTCTCTCCCCTCTCCCCTCTCGCTTCTCTCTCCCCTCTCCCCTCTCCCTTCTCTCTCCCCTCTCCCCTCTCCCTTCTCTCTCCCCTCTCTACTCTCCCTTCTCTCTCTCCTCTCTACTCTCCCTTCTCTCTCCCCTCTCTCCTCTCCCTCTCTCTCCCTTCTCTCTCCCCTCTCCCTTCTGTCTCCCTCTCCCCTCTCTCCTCTCCTCTCTCTCCCTCTCCCCTCTCCCTTCTCTCTCCCCTCTCCCCTCTCACTTCTCTCTCCCCTCTCCCTTCTCTCTCCCCTCTCCCCTCTCCCTTCTCTCTCCCCTCTCCCCTCTCCCTTCTCTCTCCCCTCTCCCCTCTCCCTTCTCTCTCCCCTCTCTACTCTCCCTTCTCTCTCTCCTCTCTACTCTCCCTTCTCTCTCCCCTCTCCCCTCTCCCTTCTCTCTCCCTCTCTCCTCTCCCTTCTGTCTCCCCTCTCCCCTCTCCCTTCTCTCTCCCCTCTCCCCTCTCCCTTCTCTCTCCCCTCTCCCTTCTCCCTTCTCTCTCCCCTCTCTACTCTCCCTTCTCTCTCCTCTCTCCCCTCTCCCTTCTCTCTCCTCTCTCCCCTCTCCCTTCTCTCTCTCCTCTCCCCTCTCACTTCTCTCTCCCCTCTCCCTTCTCTCTCTCGTCTATCCTCTCCCTTCTCTCTCCTTTTCTCTCTCTCCTCTCTTCTCTCCTATCCTCTCTCCCCCTTTCCCCTTCATTCACCCTCTTCCATGTGTCCCTCCCCCTCCTCAATAGAAGATCGGGTTGCCCACAATGTCAGTAGCCAGTCCTTCTGTCACGTGTGAGTACAATTAAAAAAATGAAAATCTTCTTCTCCATGATAGAAAAACTGATTGCACAATAGAGCGGCCTTGGACAAATTTCCTGTCAGCTGAATTCTCAGCATTTCTCCTACTATTGCTGTCTGTCTCGTAAAGCACGCATTAAAAACTTTGCAACAAGAAGAAAACCAGAAGTCACGTTGAAATGCATTCAGTATGAAATTACGAGTAGGATAGGACATATTTCTTCTACTAGAGGCAGCAACAAGGCTTCCATCCAGCATTGGCTTCTTGATTGGGCAAACTATCGGCAATCAATATATGCAACCCGAGCAACAGCCTGAGCAGTGCTAGCTCTGGAGCACATGGCAATGGCCTCTTCAAATATCTTTCAATCTTAGTAGGGAATTTTTCGATTTTCTAGAAACTTTACCTTAAATTATAAATTGTAAAAGGTAGTCAGCTGTCAATTAAAAAATGAATTATTTAGGCTTGTTGACTAGACTAGCAATACATTCTATTCATTTTACCATGATATGAAAAAAGAAACGCAATTCAATCCAATGCGTATATGAAATATAAGTCAGGTAAAATTACATAACTTACCAAAGGAAACGTTGCTGAATCAAGAGAGCTATCACTTGGTTGCCTTAAATTACTTCCTCACCTTTTATAGAAGCTTCAGAGAACCAAGACCAGCTCTGTCACACACTGCCAAGAGCAACAAATTTTCCCGAGCGCTTCACAGGTTGATGGCTGCCGCAGAGAGTTTTAACAAGAAGAATGATTTCTATGGGGATAGTTCTGTACGGATAACCTGATCCGGAGCTTCTGGGAGACAGAATTTGAAGCTGCGTTGCATCGGTTATCATCCTATAATCAGCCAGTCAGCAGAGGCTTATGGGGAAGAGAGGGGGGGATTCTCGCCCCTGGCCTCATTTATCCTCTCCCCCGCCCTTCCCCAACCCAATGCGAGTTGGGATATGCAAAGCTCAGTTCCTACAGAATTAGCCACTACGTTTTTCATGAGTATTCTTCTACTTCTATATTCGCAATCACTTCCAACTTCGGGTGCATCCTTGTTTGCTCCGATGGTGGCCCAGTGCGAGCCCGTCTGTCTTGTGTCCTGGATTTTGGAGGAGGGGGCAAGCAAGCTTTCTGTAGTGTACATTATCGAGGTCAGTTGGAAAAAGCTTTTCAATGTCCTGTGTTACAGTGTCTCAATAATTGTCATAGTTAAGACACGGTCATGGCTAGGACAGGACACTGTCTCAGTCACAGTCATAGTTAAGACAGGACACTGTCTCAGTCACAGTCATAGTTAAGACAGGACACTTTCTCAGTCACAGTCATAGTTAAAACAGGATGGACACTGTCTCAGTCACGGTCATAGTTAAGACAGGATGGACACTGTCTCAGTTATGGTCATAGTTAAGACAGGACACTGTCTCAGTCATGGTCATAGATAAGACAGGACACTGTCTCAGTCATGGTCATAGTTAAGACAGGATGGACACTGTCTCAGTCATGGTCATAGTTAAGACAGGACACTGTCTCAGTCATGGTCATAGTTAAGACAGGATGGACACTGTCTCAGTCATGGTCATAGTTAAGACAGGATGGACACTGTCTCAGTCATGGTCATAGTTAAGACAGGATGGACACTGTCTCAGTCATGGTCATAGTTAAGACAGGACACTGTCTCAGTCACAGTCATAGTTAAGACAGGATAGACACTGTCTCAGTCATGGTCATAGTTAAGACAGGACACTGTCTCAGTCACAGTCATAGTTAAGACAGGACACTGTCTCAGTCACAGTCATAGTTAAGACAGGACACTTTCTCAGTCACAGTCATAGTTAAGACAGGACACTGTCTCAGTCATGGTCATAGTTAAGACAGGACACTGTCTCAGTCATGGTCATAGTTAAGACAGGATGGACACTGTTTCAGTCATGGTCATAGTTAAGACAGGATGGACACTGTCTCAGTCATGGTCATAGTTAAGACAGGACACTGTCTCAGTCATGGTCATAGTTAAGACAGGATGGACACTGTCTCAGTCATGGTCATAGTTAAGACAGGACACTTTCTCAGTCACAGTCATAGTTAAGACAGGACACTTTCTCAGTCACAGTCATAGTTAAGACAGGACACTGTTTCAGTCATGGTCATAGTTAAGACAGGATGGACACTGTCTCAGTCATGGTCATAGTTAAGACAGGACACTGTCTCAGTCATGGTCATAGTTAAGACAGGATGGACACTGTCTCAGTCATGGTCATAGTTAAGACAGGATGGACACTGTTTCAGTCATGGTCATAGTTAAGACAGGATGGACACTGTCTCAGTCATGGTCATAGTTAAGACAGGATGGACACTGTCTCAGTCATGGTCATAGTTAAGACAGGATGGACACTGTTTCAGTCACAGTCATAGTTAAGACAGGATGGACACTGTCTCAGTCACAGTCATAGTTAAGACAGGATGGACACTGTTTCAGTCACAGTCATAGTTAAGACAGGACACTGTCTCAGTCACGGTCACAGTTAAGACAGGATGGACACTGTCTCAGTCATGGTCATAGTTAAGACAGGATGGACACTGTCTCAGTCATGGTCATAGTTAAGACAGGACACTTTCTCAGTCACAGTCATAGTTAAGACAGGACACTTTCTCAGTCACAGTCATAGTTAAGACAGGATGGACACTGTCTCAGTCATGGTCATAGTTAAGACAGGATGGACACTGTCTCAGTCATGGTCATAGTTAAGACAGGATGGACACTGTCTCAGTCATGGTCATAGTTAAGACAGGACACTTCTCAGTCATGTCATAGTTAAGACAGGACACTCTCAGTCACAGTCATAGTTAAGACAGGACACTGTCTCAGTCACAGTCATAGTTAAGACAGGATGGACACTGTCTCAGTCATGGTCATAGTTAAGACAGGACACTTTCTCAGTCACAGTCATAGTTAAGACAGGACACTGTCTCAGTCACATAGTTAAGACAGGACACTCTCAGTCAGTCATAGTTAAGACAGGACACTGTCTCAGTCACGGTCATAGTTAAGACAGGATGGACACTGTCTCAGTCATGGTCATAGTTAAGACAGGATGGACACTGTCTCAGTCATGGTCATAGTTAAGACAGGACACTGTCTCAGTCATGGTCATAGTTAAGACAGGACACTGTCTCAGCCCACGGTCATAGTATGTCAATAACAGGAGCTGAAGTTACGCTCGTACATAATGATACAAAACCCATAGCAGAAATATTTGCCAACACAAGCTGATCAACTCTAAGTAACATTTTTTGCTACTCGGCAGCAATCGCCAACAGCAATGTTTGCGTAGAACAGCTGAATTAATCAAGTCTTAACTCAACACTCACTTGCTACTCATATATGTAACTGACTTGCATATATAGGATTCACGCCACTGCACAGAACTGTTAAATTAACTTTTCCACGCACCAGCTATGGGCATCTGTCTCTCAACATCTGCATCAGAAAGGCGAGTGTGGAATACGGCGGAGAGTTCAGTTCGGTTCGAAGATAGCGTGCGAGAGATCGAGGGGAAAGGGAGCGGAACCAATTCTAGGAAATGCTGAGTTGGGGGAGGACGAGAGTGTAACCAACAACTCAAAAAGCTGTGTGGATGGACTTGGACTCGCATAATAGATGAGGCTTCGTACCGACAGGCAATACTCTTCAGAGCTATAGTTAGTATTGCTATATAGTCAGTAGTCGCTATTGTTAAGTATCTTAAGTACTACAAAATTTTAATTTTTAAAGCAAGAAGCATCAGCCCTAAAAGCCAGCTAGGCTATCTGGCTATATATCAGAAATATCAGAAATCAGACATCAGAATATCATAAATCCCCCGAAAGAGCCACAGAATTTCAGCAATTCCCCCCGAGCTTTGACATCTTAGCAATTCCCCTGGCGCACATTAAGCGACATTGGCACACAACCAGCGAGAGGCATTACTGCCCATTCCGCCGAATCCCCTGAGCAGGCACACAAGCGCGCGGATACGTACGCAGTCATACGCACACTCACACACTCACACAGGAGTGTACAGCGAGCGGCCCTGACTTTATTTATCGTTAGGGCATGTACACTTTACTGTGCCTTGGGGGTTGGCCCTCAAGACCGTTAATTGCACGAGCAGAGCCAAACCGAGATTCCAATTTAGCCCCAAGTTCATTTGACTGCACTTGGAATCGAGCCTGGGCCGCTGGCACATCAGAGCGCCGTGCCAGACCACTGGGCCATGGCCCCTACTCCACCTGAGCCTTGTCATCTCAGCAATTCCCCCAATGAGTCTTGAAATCTCAGCAATTCTCCCGTGAACTTTAATATGTTATAGTATTGTTGGGTTAGGGACTGTATTCAATGATACTGAATAGATTTAAGCCAATTTATTTAGACTTAAGAGTAGGTGCCATTGGCAACAAAAAGTCAGGCACTTCTGTGACTGAAATGTGCATTAATGATGATTTTGACTCAGATTCTCTTTATAGCTACTGTAGCTGAGCCGTATCCAGATTGTCAAGGGAAGTACCCAGAGACAAAAAACTGGGGTCGTTAAAAACGGTCATGAGGCCATTGTACGCATCACGACATGACTCTCTGACAGTGAAATCAATCAAACAGTTGGACCTTTTCCCCAACAAAATCCCAAGGAATCACCCTTGCTTGTATAAAAAAGCTCGACATGTAACATTTCCGGATCGTGACGAATTGCATAATTTTTTGTGAGACCTTCTACTACCGTGACTGTTCTGCGAGACGAAAAAATATTCAAATAAAGCAACGTTTCACAAAGATTTTGCACTTTTCTATACATATTTTTGAGACCTTCTTAAATACTGATTTTATTGACCGCTCGGATTGCTGTAGCTAATTGCCTGGAAATTTTGCCAGCTGTTGCTGTTCAAGGCAATAGAGAAACGGTCCATGCAGTTTGACAGCTGAAATCAGGAATTGTGAGCGATTATCTGCAACTGATACGGGCCAGCTCGCATGCAGTTATAATATCGGCAAATTGGAAAATAATGCTTGCTTGATTGTTACCTTAACTAGCAGCCAAGACGTTTCAAAGCAGAAAGCCAACACTATTGAAGTATAATGTTAATAAGCAAAAAAGGCAGTGTTCTGAGTCTGTGGCTAATAACTGCATCAGCTCTGATTCAACCCGGCAATGCTATCAATCAAGTAGTGATGGAGCCTAATCCAAAGGATCAGTTTAATCCTATAGTTCTGGTGAACTCCAGCAGATCGGAGACCTACTACTATGGTCCCCTGCACATGTTTGAAACTGTCTACGGCATGCGGCACATGTCGCTGAAGATGGAAATGCTGTCTGGAGAGCATCAGTGCTATTACATTGTCCTGACCGAGGGCTACCAACTGACTCTATTCGCTGCGGTGAGACCTTCATTTTGATTAGCTGTTTTCCAAACCTTGAATCAAGAGACCGTGAGGTTATTTGGGAGTTCTTAAGCTTGATCCCCGGGGGCTTTGAAAGCTATATACCCGCACAGAAATCCGACGTTTTGTTTTGCGACTCTGTCGAATTGGTACTTAGATGTAAACGTATGAGCATCGTTATCCATCGGCGTATGGTAAAACTCCTGCGACATCTATCGACGTCGTTGACCGTTGACAACTTTGAATTTAAAAAGTTCATTTTTTATCAAGTAATGCCACAGTGTTTTCGATCCAAGGATGCTAAATGTGACGTAATGAAGTCTTGACTCAGCTGCAGGGGGCTCCGGGGCATCCGGATACAGCGGGGAGGCGTTGACGCCCATTTCGCTAACCCGTGGCAACCATGGACAGCCAGTGCTGAATTGTCTAACAGGGTGATCCGGTGGTGCCCGTGTCCGCAATGCAATGCCCCTTTCGGAAAGTCCAGGAGGTGCGTGGATGGTCGCTCGCCCGGTTGCCCTCAGGTAGCGGACGAGCTAGTAGAAATACTTGGGCCCGAAAACGTTCGAAAGGTCATGGGTTTGGGCCGCGGTAGGTGAGCCTGTCCTGAGTAGTAGAGGCGGGGTATTCGCAGATGAAATACTAATTTGGATTTCAGCAGATTTGTTTAAAACTTCAGTAAGTTATGAGAGCTTTGAAAGAGTTAGCCAGGAGCTCGTGGGTTCCATAGACTCATAACACCCATAGCAAGAGCTCATAAGCATGCTCCTATTGGTTACCAACCAAACATTACCCATTCATACAGTCCATCGCAACAGACGATAACAAGTTTCACATGTTCCTGGCTAACAGCGACCCGCAGTCGCATCGCATGCATTCCGACACATCCAGTGTCACCATGGTGCAGAATATCACTAGAACGGGTAAGAGCCATTTCAATAAGCAAACCATTTTTTATGAGCTTTGCTTTAAGAAAGTCATTGTTGCGCTTTGTTGTCAATTTAAACAGACACGTACGAGGTTTGTTTAGTCAATCCGAAGGGTACCAGAAGCATTTTATTCTCGGCAATCTACTATTAGCCGGCTCGTTACGAAGCTGAGGTTCGAGAGGCCATCGCCAAGAGTGCCATCGTCACTAACATATCAGATACGACTGCTGTGAGTGCAACCAACCATCTTAGGAGTGTTGATGTCTGATCTACAGAGACCATAGACTATAGCTACAGATGTCTGATCTACAGAGACCATAGACTATAGCTACAGATGTCTGATCCACAGAGACCATAGACTATAGCTACAGATGTCTGATCCACAGAGACCATAGACTATAGCTACGGATGTCTGATCCACAGAGACCATAGACTATAGCTACGGATGTCTGATCCACAGAGACCATAGAATATAGCTACAGATTTCCTAACTTACGATGTTTAGACGCTGGAAGTTAACTTGAGAGTTTTTTAAACAGAATCTCGCCCTTTTAGTTAAGATTCGAATCTGCATAAAATGTCAATAATAATTTTAGCATTTCATCAGCGGCATCGAGCTAAACATAGGCAAAGCGCTAAACAGCATTCGTTACAAGCCGAATCTTCGTCGCGATTACGTAATCCTTTGAGATAGCAACTCCTATGTGCAATGGAAATCGATCACGTTCATCTGTTTAATGCTGATGTCCTCTGGAGGCACAACTCTCTTCATACACTATCTATTCCATGTGCCTAAGGGCAAAGTAGTTATCTGATAGTTTCAATCGCGATTGTTAGTTAAAATGTTTTACATTCTACTGCCAGTATATAGACAGTTAAATCATATCGCAAGGGTCTGTCTATAATTTTATTGCTAAACGCGTCGTCCAAAGATCATGTAATTGTAAGTTCGACCTTTTGACCTCTTTTTAGCAGTAACCAGCTTTATCTGAGTTGAGGCTGCAAAAGCTTACCTGAATTAGCAAAGATTTCTGTTGATATATACATTAACTCGTTAAGAATTTTACTTTATATATTAAACAAGATCAATTAAAGATTTAAACAAGAGGAAGGATAGAACACTTGGTGCATGGACAAAGAAATGAAATTGAATTTGATCGTTCGATCGGCTTGATCTGCGTCCGTACGCATTAGCTCCTACGATCCTATCGCATGATTATATTGGAAATCTTGCAGTACACATGTACGTTTCTTACCGTTGTCTCTTGCTCATTTCCAAGAAAAAATCGAGTCCATTGATAAGTCTCTTTTGAAGGATCACATACATGTACCCTTAGCAAAAGATGGCTGCATGTTATACTTGCTCGGTCGCGGGTTCGTGATTCGTGATGTAATCTTATACATGTACATGTAATCAAGGACTAGTATTAGGGCGGGAAACTACGTTTCTTGGAAAATTTGAGGTCATTATATTTTGTGTACTTCGGCACAAAAATGGCTATTGCTTTTGATAGGAGGCCGACCCACTGCTTTTCTTTTGCTATGTTGTGCCTTTTGTATAGCGATCTATTTGTATTCATCATTGAGCTTTTCGTTAAAAAAATTAGGATTTGTATGATTAATTTTATATCCTACGTACATGTCCTATGCATAAAGTCATACAAATTCATGGCACAGCTCCATTGATCTCTCTCCTCTCTCCATTGCTTTCTCACTTTTCCTCTTCTCTCTCCTTTTTACTCTCTACTCTTTCCTCTCTGCTCTCACATCTCTCCTCTCTCCAAGCTTCTCTCTCGTCTATTCTCTCCCCTGAAGGAAGAGAGGAGAGAGGATATAAATGTAGAAGAGAGCAGAGGTGTGAGAGTACATGTAGATAGAAGAGAAAAGAAATGAGAGAGGAGAGAGTAGAGAGTAGAGAGGAGAGGTAAGACGAGAGAACAATGGAGAGGAAGGAGTTCTAAAGAACCCGAGAGGCAGATAGAGAGGTAGAGACCTGCCAACACATTCTTTAGACAGACATTTAGACAGACTCAGCCTCATTCTGTGCGGCACCCTAACTAACGAGATCGATCAATGCTTGCCTTAAACCTTATAACACGAATTTACTCCATTTTCCAACCTATATCCTATCTAAGAACAAGCTATTCTATGAGTATGACTTCAAATTGAAGAATTTTTGCAAAAAAATAGTTTGAGGGATTGGAATTTAGCGGGTTAAAAATTTGCGGGTTTCAGCTTGTACAATATATGTAAAGTACGTTTGATATGGACGCTACATGTGCTTGTATCTGGACGTGAACTCCACTAAAAATTTAGATTCCAGCCATTGGAAAGTGTTGAAGTCTTTACGAATTTGAGAAGTATATGAGAGTTTATGAAAATTTGAATCTGGCTAACCTGCACGTACATATATATGTACATGTACGTACATGCAAAATGCGTCTAGCCCACTACAGCTATATACCGTATGTACATCCAGTACTTCAGGTGTCATAAGTATATGTCACTGCACGCCTTCTGCCTAAATTATGCATGCATGTACATGTATACTGAGCAACATCGAAAAGTCGCCATCACAGAAGATTCCGTCTGTGGTCGCCACTTTTGAGAGTGCAGGCCGGTAAATCTTTGTGAGTGACGCAACTCAGCTGTACGCCGCGGCAGACTTGAGTTGAGGAATGAAGTGGGGAAGCGGTGTGCGAGGGTTGGACGGATTAAAGCTACCCTGATCAGTTTTCTCATATCTTTTAATTTAGAAATAATCCAAAAGAAATATTGCTCACTGGCGCATAGAGTGGCGACTTTTCAATGTTGCTGATCGTATATATAGCAGTAGCAGATAAACTTCTGGTAGTGCAGCTGCAAATAATAACAATTTCTCGATCTTGCTACTATATTAAAAATAACAATAATAGCAAAAAATAACCGCAATCAATTTGGTGTCCGAGGACTCGAGACTCGAGAATTCTAGGGTAGAAATCAAAATCATGCGTTTTGAAATCGTCGTCCCATCCAAGTTCGAACGCGTCGAACTGAACGTTCGAACTGAAGCTCCACACGAGCAGCAGCGGGCAAACTCGATTAGATAGATGTCAGGTGGTAAATTGCAAAAATAACATCGAAAGCCGCAATCGATTTGGTGTCCAAGCACCTGTGACTTGAAATTTTTACATGCTTTTTCGAACTACAGATATTTATAATCGTCCATACATACTCGTTGTCGTTTAGGCCTTTGCAAGTCCATGAAGCTCCTCTCGATAACAGGGTAAGTGAAACTTGATAATTGAAGACACACTGAGTGGTAAATTGCTAAAATTATATTGACCTGTCCGCTTGTCTTCTGTTTGTTTCGTAGAATTTGATTCTACGTGTGATTCGTAGAAGCGTGTATCGTATTTCTTTATTTTCATATGCATATACCGTACTACTACTGTATTCTTTCATTTATTTTAACAATATTCAAGTTATTTATTATTTTTTACTGTTAATTGCTTTGTTTTTGTAGCCTCGTATGTATTTATTCTATTATTTGTATTTCATTCAATCGTTATTATTTCTCGTAAAGTAGTTCTACCTATGGACATGTACTCGTACTGACGTATGTTATTCTTGCATGATATATTTTATCGATTAATTTGTACATGTACATTGCGCGCCGCGTGGGGGGTTGTTTGTCTGGGGTTTGGATTAAGGGTGTTGTTGTTATCTGTTTACCTTTAAATATATGCTTACACTACAGTCAGCAGCCGCTCTCGCCCTTCCCCTTGCTTCGCTTCTCGACCTAGGCTCGCTAACCCTTAGCTGTGACGCTGTCTGGCCTCCTTACACCAACTCTTCCGCCGCCTACCTGGGCCACCAATAATTAGTTAATCAACTGATCCAGCAATTTTAAGTAGCACTAGTAAAAGTCTAAGGGTAGAAGCGGCTTGCCGATCTGGTAACTAATCGTGAACTATCTAAATTAACCGCTACACAAAACCGTCTTATTCGCTTCGTCACAATTGGCCAGGGTTCAAACTTTTTTGGATTCTTCACCACACGAGAGGCTACGCATAATTTTTCCAGATTTTTTTGTTCATCCAACTTTGCATGTAAAATTCTTCTCTCCTACTTCATTCTGATCACAGATCGTTGCTAAAAATGGCAAAAGGTAAATTTAGAAACGACTAGCTTTTCTTCCTAAAAAAGCTTTGTTAAGTTTCTTTCACGTTTTGTTTTTTCGGTATTTAGAACTAGAGCGGCAGCGGCGGCGACGCGATCATTTTTTGTAGCGCATCGTCCACCACCGCCCGCCTGTCCTAGCGCACTAAAAAACAGCATTTTGGCAATGCAGGCAGGCTCTGTATGATGTTAAAAGCAAAGTGAAAAGTTCTCAATAGTAGGCCTAACTTTGCAACAAAATAAAAATGCTTTTTAACAATGCGGTAAACGCTTAATTAATAATTTGCTGATATAATATTTTAACATTTACAATCGAGCATGATGGAGTCAATGTATGCTAGGCTTAAAGCAAATTAATGACTATCCTACCTCAATCACCGTACGGTAGCTTTTAGGTTTTTAATACTCCATGATGATGCTAACCAACATTAACAATTAATATTTCAAATTTCATGTCATTATATATTGCTCTGGCTCGGGGGCCTATGACTGTCTGATTGTGATTGTATCTCCAGTGACTATGCCAACAGCCAACACTCGATGCTAATGTGCACACTTAAAGAAAATTTTTATTGCAACTTAGAAACAATGAATAGTTAATTGAAAACTTGCTATTGAAAATTGAATATTTTTATAGCTTCCATTTTTTTTAAGTTTGCATATTTAGTAGGCCTTATGCTCAACTACTATATCTAGTTTAGCGGAATGGGCGACGCTTGCCTCCCCACTGCATCTTTGGACTGCCCTGCAGCTAACTATATCTAGTCAATGTAATAACTAATGCTATAAAATAATCAGAGTACTTATAGGCATGGCAGCCGTGTCTATAATATTTGAGCTTATAAGCATGGCAATAATCATTGATATAAAATGTGTGTTCTATAGGGCTATCTCACAAGCAATTGGTGGCTTAGTATATATATTGATTTCCTTGTGATTGCGTGCAACAAGGGTTCGTATCCCAAGTGGTCGGAGATTTTTTTTGAAATTTTTTAGCAAACAGAAATTTCAGTAATTTTTCCGCCTTGAATTTTTTCAGGCTTTTAATTAAAAAAATTTAAAATATTTTTTAATAAACTTAATTTTAAAGTGTGGACAATATGTATTGAAAAAAATTTCTTTTTCATATATAATTGCGGCTAAACTTCAAGATTTCATGTTACTCTTAAAAATTTAATTTAATTTATTTAAAAAAGTTTAAATTAAAAAAAACCTGAATGACTTTAATCGATCTATATTTTTCATCCAATTGATGATTATATACATAGCAGCCATGCCTAGGGGGGGCCTATATTAGGCCCAAGCTCCAATATTAGAGACAGCCACCCACCATGCCTCTAAGTGTGAACCCATTCAATATTAATGACACGGCTGCCATGCAAGTTTTATTGACATGGCAACCGTGTCTCTAATAGTGACTAGGTCTATACTTATAGACATAGCGGCCATGTCTATAATGCAGAAACTTAGAGACATGGCGGCTGTGTCTATAAGTATGGACCTAGTCACTATTAGAGACACGGCCACCGTGTCTATAAGTTTTTGCATTATAGACATGGTCGCCGTGTCTCTAAGTGTGGCATAAAATAATAAGCAAGTTTGCCAAATTAGTTATTAGGCCTATTTATATTGTTATTTAACTTTTTTATATTGAAGCTATAAAGACCTAGGCCTAATTACATAAAAATTGCTAAATTAGGAAAGACCAAGCCTAGTGAATTTAAACCCCCATCCCATGGGGGCATTCAAATTCCAATATTGTTTTTCAAATATATGACCATTTATGCTTTACCAATTTAATTTTTTATTGTTTTAAATTTTATAAAAACACTCTAAAGCCCTAATACCATCATAGTGTAGAAGGATGTCCATATAAACCACACTCCAGATTATGTAGTATATGCCCAAAAATTCGAGTATTCATTGGCCTTGCATGCCAAAATTAGGCATGCACAGTTGGCATGCATCACTCCTAAGAAAATAGTATATATGCACACCTGGCATGTACTTTATAGAATCATGCTTAAGAGTTACTGTAAGCTTGTAAAAGAGCATTTAAACAAATCTTTTTGTGTATAAATAAATTTTCTGCTGTAAATAATATTGCCAAAAAGCATAAAAAGCAACCAAGCAACCAAATAATCTGGTAGGCCTAATAAGGGTCTATTACGCAATTTAAAAAATGTATTATTGTCAGAACGTAAAAAAGGTCATTTATTGTCACAACACTGGCATATTTTTGAGAATGGGTATGCACTATACATTTTTTTGGCGTGCATTTGTAATTAAATTCAATTTTTGTTCAGGCGTGCACCCAACATGATCCAAACTATGGTGTGTAAATAATGTAAATTAAAATTTTGGCTTGTTGTATAATAGTATGACAAGGATTAAAAAATAGTATTATTGGTGTATGATAGGATATGATAAGAATAAATGCAAAAATAAATATAAATACAATAAAAGTGAACAAAAATTGCTCATTCTAATTTTCTAGAAAGTGCAAAGTAAAACAACAATTATGTTGTTACTTATTGACTGCACACAATGCACATTAGTTAGAAAAACAAAACAAAAATAAAAGTTTTCTTAGGCATAAATTTTGCTTTTTATTTTCGTTCATTGGTAATAGTGCCATGGTGAATGTGTTTTAAATGTGGAAATGACTTACAAACTGTAGACAGTTAATAAAAAAATACTTTGCAACATTGACTCATGTATGACTGTATGTCTGTATGATAGCTATCATATAAGTGTGGACCAACTATACAATAGTGTACAATATAGCACCCCCACAAAAAAGAGTGATGTACAATATGTATGACAGGTGATTCTTGTGTACAATAGAAATTTTTATTGTATACCCATCTTTCTGCACTATGATATGGCCATGTGATTCAAATTTACAATTTAAATATAAAAAAACAAACTCAAAAATGTTTTTAATATATTTATATACCTATTTGCCAAATAAATCTAAGTTATAATTGGTCCTCTTAGCTATTACCATTTGCAACTATACTATACTCTCTTTAGTATATTATAAAAAAAGCACAAGATTAGTGTGCTTTAGTGCAAGATTAGTGTGCCAAGATATCTTATGGCAAATATGGTGGAGTCATGGCTTGTTACCTTGCGGTTAGGCTACTGGTTTGGGTTTTTCTTCTATTTCTGTTATCATATACTTTTAATTTGGTAGGTTGCTGCCACTAGACTAATGTCCCTTATAATTAATGTTAACTTAAAATAAGTGAGACAAGAGTCAAATTCAAGTAAGGTAATTAGAACAAAGAAAAACAATATTATTATAAGCTAAAAATGCAAAGAAAGAAAATTACACATTAGTTCCTTATGTTAATAGATTTGGTATACTCCGATTCTTAATTAGACTAATGGTAGACTCCCTTAGTTTTCCCCATATTAGCTAATTGACTTATACTATGTTCCTATTCTTGGTAGACTCCATTTAGACTAAATGGTAGACTCCTTTTAGCCTCCCTATGCTACCCTGGACTTACCCTTAATTTCCTATGGCTAGAGAGTTATATTATTATTTCTTACGCAAGGGAAGACTCCCTTTACATTAGCTTTTTACTTGAGACTTGGTCTCTTAAATGTTGTCCTGATGGACTGTCCTGAATGGATTGTCTTAGACTGATTGTCCCAAACAGATGCTTTTCCCAAGGCTAAACAGCTTTTTACAAATGGAGGAACCCGCTAAGACTCAAATTTTCTACAACTTTGATTATTTCCCCTAGGTTGAACTATTGATAGTAGTGCAAAAGTAAAACTGCTTTATACTTGACTCGGGTTATTAAAATAAATCATCTTGACAAATGGGAAACTACTCGGCAAATGCCTAGCAGAACTGCTTGAACTAATCCTACAACAATGCCACAATGGTAAAACAAGTGCCCACTGCCCAGGGCAGCTATGGATATGAGTACAATAGATAGCTGCTCTTATGGCTACAATTATAGAAATATAACAATTGCATTCCATAGATTCTCATAGCTGTAGTTATAAATATAAAAAATTAATAAATATCAAAAATAAGTAAAACAAAACAAATACTTAGTGTGACAAACCTTTTGTAAATTAATAATAGACTTAATAATAGAATGCAATTAAACAGTTACAGATCTAGTTTCATTTTTGAGTGAGGCAGTCTAAATTTGGGGTGCCAATATGAATATGAGGCACCTGTTTTAGGATAGGAGATATAAAAATGTATATAAAAGGCAAAAATCAGGCTTAAGCATGCAAAAAAGGCATTTAAAAGCAAAAATCAAGTTTAGGGGGGTACAAACTTAGGTTTTCAGGGGGCAGAATATGTTTTGTCAAGCTATTTTAAGGTAGGGGGTTGGCCACCTTCCCTACCCCCTCTAAATTTATCCCTGCAAATAAAAAAACAAGTTACAAAAATTTAGCAACTCAGCCAAATGACACAAAATGCTACCATTTTGAATGACTCATTCATTTCCTTCATCTAAGGTCCATATCTATAAAGGATAGATCATAGGCACTTTCATGATTTTCAAATGAGGCTAGAATCTATTATCTAGATTAGCACCCTTTGTAAATCAATTTTGTTAAAAATTTGATAGACATATATAAGAATAGAACACAGGTACAAAAATTAAAGATCATTGCAATTGTTGAAGTGTCCCTTAAGTTTGCATGCAATATTGTACAATACTATGAGTAAAACATTGTTTAGGATATTACAAAGCATTTTCTCAATCTCTATTATAGTATAGGCATGATTAAGTCTAAAAGCATAATGATCAATAAGTAAAGTTTATGTAGGAAGTGAAAACAATTGACAAAAAGTAATCCTAATCCTTATCCTTATTTGTATCATCATTGGGATTAGGATCCCAATAACCCCTTGATATCCTATGTTTTTGGGATCAGGATTGGGATCTTGTCTGACCCTTTATAGAAATGTCATAGATGATTTAAGCCACTTGATGGCAGAAGGCTAGTCTAGATTGAACAAAAATCAAAATTTCTCTAGACTAGCCTGGAATAGATCTTTTATTGAACTTTCTTGTATATATTGCCTAGAAAAAGATCATATTTGTCTAAATAAAATAAATATTTGTGGCTTGAATGTAGAAAATAAGCAAAACATATATTTGTTTATATTTGGTATTTACTATTTACTTTAAAATGACAAGTTTAAATTGAATTTCTATTCCAATTTGTAATATTTTTTTCTATTAAACTAATTCAAAATGTTTGCTATCTATATCATATAGCAAATTCTACATATTTCAAATAGAAATTAGATTATACTTTGTGTACAAGTACTAGTAAACTATATACAAGTTTAGAAAAAACTAAAAAAACCAAAGAAAGTACTAACAACTAACAAGACTGACTCTATAAATTGATATTATCACTATCAGATATCAATGGCTATATACTTTTTTTAAAGCAAGTGTAACAGGGCTTTTACCCCCTACTTTATCAATTTTAATCCCACCAAATGCCACCAAGTTTTACAAGTGTTGTTCCTGTCTACTAAAGTTATCCTAATTGCACTTCTATTTTCACTCCTTAACTGTTTCTTAGAATTTCATTTGAATATACTGGTAGTGTCTTATGTATTAGTCTGGTAGCATCTTATGTACTAGTCTGGTAGCATCTTATGTATTAGTCTGGTAGCGTCTTATGTATTAGTCTGGTAGCATCTTATGTATGGCCTGAGCGGTCTAGTACTGGTACATGAACTTATTAGATTGTCCTAGTTGGGCATTCACCAGGATTAGAGGGGCACAGCGCAACTCTCTGAGTTTCCTTTGTATATCTCCCAATCCCTTCTCTTAGCAATTTTCTGAGCATGGTAACTCCCTCTTTCTTTAAAATGACTAACTCAATAAGGTTTTAAAGTTCATCTGAGAATATAAAATGAACGAGCTAAGAGCAAGCAAGCAGCAAGTTAGTAAGTTAAGCAAGTCTAGATGGCTATGTTTATAACAAAAAATATTTATTGATATTATTTTGCTTAGTAAAACAAAATGGCTAGTATAATTTCTATATTGCACGCAAATTCAACATAGTTATTAATTAGCTATTTTGCTTATACAAATCACAATAATATAACAGCATTATCATTGTAGATGTTTATTAGGCACATAGAAATACTAAAAACTTATAGGAAGTACAGGCTAGCATACAAGTTTAGGCTATATATCATTGGCTATATAGTGTTTTCTAATATAATGAATCACAAAAATGCTTAGAATATGCCTCTTTAGCCTTTGATCAGAGGACTTTGTACATATCATTAATAGTTTGTCCATGAGCTTCTAAATGAACAAACAAATAGGCTTCTAATAGAAGGCCCATGAGCTTCTAAAACACTTTTGGAACACTTGAGTAAAACACTTAACTAAAGTAAAAAGAACACTCAAATATATGTGTCAATGTTGCTAGCAACACTGTGAGGCTCAGTAAATGCATTTTAAACTGGGTTACTCAAACTCATTGTGTACCTCTAAAACCTGCCAAGCAAATGGCAGAAGCTCTGAATCTTTGGGATAGCAGGCAAAATACAGTGGCTTGTCATATTGGGTTACCACTAGAAAATCTTTGCTGATGAATCTCAGCAAAGCTATCATCCAAATGAATGTGGCATACTGGCATACCTATTGTAGTTAATTCAGTTAGAACAAATATTTATTTGAATTTCATAAAAAAACTATTTATAATTAATATAATTTTTTACCATTTTTTCAATTGTAGACAGCTTTCAGGGTGATTTAGCTGCCCTTGAAGCTAAACATTGCTTTTCTGATTCTCTAAGCTGCTTGAATTTTGTAGCCATGTTTTTTGCTGACTTATAAACAAAAATCAGTTTCTTAATTCAAATTAAGACTCTAACTGTAAAAGCAAGTAACATTAAACTGCCAAATAAATACTTAAAGTAGCTTAGAATATATAAATTATTATAAAAATATTAAAATAGATATGACAATACCAATAATAAAAACCTAGTTATTTTTTTGAAGTTAGCAAAGATTTTACCTTGGTTAACTTGCGCCCTCATGGTGGGCGGCGGCCCTGGCCTCGGCCTTGTTGGCACACCTGGTCAAATGAGCCACCACCCTCCTCATCAACTTGTATACTGTTGTTGTGTTCTCATTGTGCATTAGTGCCCTAAATGCCATAACAAACTTCATTGCTGCTCACAACTACCAAAAACTCTTCTAAAGCTAGATGATATAATTAGCCTATAAAAACTACAATTGTTTATATGAAATTCAAGAAGTCTACAAGGCATGCTTAAATATATACATATATATGCCTATAAAAGTATATATATATTATGTGTATATATATATAAGTCAAAAAATAAGTCTGTATTACTTTACACAAGTCATGGTTCTTGCAAAATTGGATAATAGGTCAAGCAATTTTTTTCTGCTCTAGGCAGGGCAAGAAGGTTTATAACCCATTCTCAAAATGACTCCTTAGTCATTTAGCCATTCTTTGTCATAGAGTATTTGTAAATGTCTAGGACATTATGCTTCTTCCTTGTAAATACAAAATGAGGTAGCAGTATTGATCTTAAAGCCTAGATAATAAATAATGACAATATAATTTTTCTTTTCATTGTCTATAGTCTTGGTGTAGACAAATTTATAAACCTTTCCAACAACCACTTTATGCAACTTTCTAGCAAAGTGGCCAAAATGGCAATAAAAAGCACAAATAGCTACATTTATTATCTAACTAAATAAAAGATAAATGAACATTTCCAAAGTTGAATATCTTAAGAGTTCTAAGAGTTCTCGACCTTGCATGTCTTATTACAGTTAAAAATCCTTCCTAAGTTCTCTAGCACTTTACAGAAATCTTTATAATCAGGACAAGCCTTGGCTCAGTCTTGATAGTCTGAAACCACTAAAGTATTTGCTCCTTAGTAACTAGATTTTAGTTATAATTGCCTGGTTAAAGTGTTTAGATTGACAATACACTGGTGGCACCTAAGAAGCAATTAAGCTAAGCTTCTATTCATATCAAATTTTATACTTTAAATGTCTATCTTCAAAACTAGTATTCTAGTCATTGAGATAGACTGTCATTTAGTAGCTAATAATGTCTCAAGAAAGACAGTTTCTTTGGCTATGAAAACCTGGTTTTACAAATTAAAAGGCTTTAATGTTTGTTTGACAAAACTTTCTTTGCATAATAAAGCAAAATTTAATGGGAAATACCAAAGTACTATACAATGCTTCTATAAATAAACTTCTCACCTGCTTCAAAGAAGTATAAACAACTTATATAGCTTCATCAAGGTGCTTAGCTCAAGATCTTATTAGATTTTTAGCGATTAGCCTAGTTATCTATGTATACCCATACCTATAGTCTATATAGGATATCCTAGTAGTAGCTAATAGCTTATGTATGCTATAGTCTAGATTCACTTCAACAGCTTGGAGAGCAGCATTACTATCAATAGCAAGGTGTTGACCTGACCTCAACTTGTCCTGCAACTTATACTTTTTCTTAGCAAAGTACAAGAACTACTTATATACCAATGACTTAGGGGGGGGGGTGCTTATGGGCCCATTAGCTATGATAGCTTGCATTGGGCCTTGACTGTCTTGCATCTTATACAGAAGTGGCTAGGCAAAATTGCTTGCCATTCAGTTCTTAGCAGTTCAATTGAATGCATTTGCTAGCTTAATTAGACCATCTGGGAAACTGAGCAATACAAAGCTAAAAAGTGATTATTAGATTAGCCAACAGCATAGTAGATAGTTGCTACTTTTAAGCTTTTTCATAGACAAAAAATTTAATGTTTGATCTGACAAAATTCTAGAAACTTTTGGATCATCCAACTGTTTTAGGCCAGAAATGCAAAGACCTCTTTTCTGCATTTTTTAGTGAAAACATTTTTCTTTTTTCTGAGAGCATTAACATGGAAAGCATGCATTATAAAAAGTTATGTTGTTAATAGATCTTAGTTTACTCTTATAATTGTATATTTTATTTTTTGTTTTTTTTCTTAAACAAGAAGATAAATTAAATGTTTTTTAGCAAAAAAGACAATACCAAAATAAAAATGACAATTTTTATATAATTCATAGAGGTCTCAATGGAAGCTAAATGACCTTTTGCATGGCCTATGGCATTTTGCAAAGTTGTATTTACTATAATATATAATTGCTAGCTTATCTAGCTATCAGCAGAACCCTATAAATTGTGGTAGGCCTATGCTTAGACCTAGGTAAGCCTAAATAGCAAAACTGATAACTTTTGTCAAAATTTAATTTTTTTACTTTTTTATAAAATTTGACAATGAATTAAATGTTTTTTGGCTAAGCAAAAAGCAAATATAGCCTTTATTATTCACTTAGCATAATTATAGACTATTAGAGGTTGCAAATGTATAATATCTGGGCTAATTGCCTTTTGGAATAAGAACTACAACTAGAATTAGAATAGGCCTAGTTCCTATAAAATAAATAAATAGTTGAATGCATTTGATATAACAATCTTTAGTGTCATTTGTATGCAATTTTAATTCTAATCTTTAGTGTTAAAGGTATCATAGATAAAAAATTATACTTGCCTCTTCATAGACCTTTATGCAGTCTTATAAAATTCTTATTGATATAATCTTTAGAAGACTTTAAATAAAAAGCAAAAAGTTAAAATTCTTTTATATAATAGTTTTCACTTACTAATTAGACTTTAAACTTGATTTGTTTAATTGATTTGATTATAATAATATTTCTCCTTAAGCCAAATAACCTAGTAACTAATTCTTATCAAAATATGTTACGAACTTTTTACTTGAAGGTTGTTGCAGCTAATTCAATTGCATGCTATACTCCAAGTTGTCTACTATATATTCTAGGGCATATAGACTATCCAATATAGCAATGCTTTCTAATATGGTTTCTTTCAAAATGTGGAAAGCATATGAAATAGGCCTAGGGATACTTGTAGGCTGGCATTTATATGCCCTTGAAAATGAATTGCTCTTTATAGTCTTTGTCCATTATAATCATCTTTGTTAACAACCAACACTTATTTATTACCAAGAGATACAGAGGCATGTTTAAATTCAATCAATATGTTGAATCTATAATCAGGAACTCTAAAAATGCCTTATAGGCTACTTCTGTATCTATATATTGTTATAAAATTTCCTTGATTTCTACCTGCTCTTTGCTAAAATATTTGTTAAAATATCCATTAGAGGTCTTAAATTGAATGTCACTCTCCTATCTCTTTTAAGGCCAGTGCACTTTAAAAAGCTGTTTGTTGCAATCAAGGATGGCCATCAACTGCACTGCTACTTATTATTTTTGTGGTAACTTTATTTCATGCAGCAATGCTTAGTAAAGTTCTTGACAAAGACCTGTGTATTATAATTATAATCCAAAGCATAGTAGTAGCATACATAAAAATCTAAAATATCAAATTAGGGTTGCATTGATTGCTTCTGGTTTGCACTGACTATGCTGCAGGTGTAGAGAGTGGTGCATATGCAGGGGTACATGTGGTACATGAGAAGAGACAGACTTGTTTCTTGCAGTTTCTGCCAGTCAGTGTCATGTAACATGGCACTGGCCCAGGGCCAGGCATTACCAGCATTCCAAGCCAACTGGCACAGCAATTGGGCTAGCTCCAGCTAGGCACCACAGTTTCCCTTAATCTCTCCCACTTTGTACCCATGTCCAGCAGTGTCTAGCTTGCTTTTTGGTAATTGCCAATGCCTCCACTAGGTGCCTCCTCTGGCACCTCTGGCACCTTCTCTTTTGCACTTTGATAAATGCATAATGTGGTATTACCTTAGAGAGGGAATTGTTTTAATCAAGTTATGCAGAATAAACCAACTGTTATCCACATTTCAATGCTAACAGTCAGACTTACATCTGGCACCCTTTTTGATAAAATATTGCTAAAGAGAGAGTAGAAACAAACAGCCAATAGTATCTTTGCATCCAGTAACCATTCACTAGCAAAATACCCTGGAAATACAGGTTAATATTTTTAACTATTTACAAGCGTACCTTGTAGATTATAGGCTTAAGAGTAATGGGTTAAATAAAATGTGTATTTTACCACATTAATATCTGGATTCCTAAAAGTAGCTTTGCTTATTTAATGTCTTGCTCTTGATTAGTGGTCAATATATTGTAATAATTCTACTAGAATTCAATAAGCATATAAGTATATAACTTCCAAAAAAAAAATCAGTATACAAACAGATTATATCTTATCAAATATTTGCACCAAAAAATGACAAATAAAATATCTGGCTTACAAAAACTATAGCATTGCCTAGATTTGCCTTTATCCAACCTGATGTTACAATTTAGTGAGAGTACAGCCCGGTTTTGTGAATTTGATCAATCAAAAATAATGAAAAAAAAGACAATGTTGATTAAAAAGTTTAACCTTTTCTTAATCAAGCATATATCATAAGATATTAAAGCAGTGACAGCTGAGATAGCATCGGGTATTAAAGTGGCAGTAGGTTCTGGCATCCTTTCTGGCAGTATGGCAGGTTGAGGTTGATCTAATGCCAGATGCCATAAAAGGCTAGTAACTATAAGTGCTCCAACCTTGAATGGATATCTGCCTTAGCCTTTTCCTTAGTGATAGCTATCTCTGCTGCATATATTGGAATATTTGTGGCAGCAAATGAGTGGCATAATTGGCATAGCTCCAGATCTTTGTAGTGCCAATGTTTATACATGATGTACACTCCAATGCAATCAAAATAGGTGTTGCTAGACAGTTTTGACCAGGTCAAAGGTTGTTTGTCAAGAAGCTGTATAATCTAACTAAAACCCAAAATAGAAATGATAATAATTCAATTAAAATTTTATTGAATAAAACATTGATGGTAATGAAGTGGTTGATACATAAAAATATAAATAGTCAGTCTGCTAGTGCATCATATGTACAAACTTGTTGCTAAGCTTGTTCTTTATTTTGTCCTGCTGCCAGCCATTGAGTTCACGGCACAGTGTAAATCGATCCATCCTTATTTGAAAGTTTGCACTTTGCACTTTCATTGAGTTCTTTGATTTCAACCTCTTGAAAGGTCAATATCTTGAAAGGTGTCCCTGGGTATTGCATCATGTGTACTTGTCTGCTATTGTGTTGGCTGTACCAATTTGGATGTAATACCCAGCAGTGCTGATTTTATCAGCTTGTCCATGCAACTGTCATTACTACCTCCTTTGGTTTGTAACTTTGACGGGCTTCCAGGCATCTTTACAGCAACTGCGTGCAAATTAAAGCAATAATTGAATTTTCCCACTTTGGAAACAACTTGTGAAAATATAAAAATAGCAATAATTTTTTTCAATTTAAATTGTATGTGAAATCAATTATTTAATTGGTTAATCTTAACGAAATTGCATGAGCTCTGTGTAATTTCTACAGTTGGTTAATTATTAAAACATGCAAAGATTAGCACTATGCTTAGCTCGGCAGTTGACAGTTGGTGCTTCAATTTGTCAACGACAACCAATTCGTCAGCTGTCTCTAATGGACTTCTTTGGTAACAGTCAGGACTGGGGTGTCAGTGCTGTACTGGTTGGCCGGCCTTATCGAATTGAGGAGCTTCGATTGAAAAGTTCAACCGATTTGCACAAACTCTGGTGGCTGTTAATTAAAGAGCGTAACGCTTTGATGACGCTGGAGGAAGAGCACTACAGGTGTGGAGAAGCTTTTCCCAATCCTGAGCGGCTGGAAAAGGTGTGGTTTTGATGCTAACTTCATCTGATTCTTGTTGGCCTTTAATCTTTTGTCAGTGTGGGTGGTTTTTCAGTAAGGTGCCCTGGATTCTCCAATGTCCTGGATTCTTCAGTATGAATTCTCTAATGTCCTGGATTCTTTAGTAGGGTGTCCTGGATTCTTCATTGAGGGTGTCCTGGATTCTTCATTGAGGGTGTCCTGGATTCTTCATTGAGGGTGTCCTGGATTCTTCATTGAGGGTGTCCTGGATTCTTCATTGAGGGTGTCCTGGATTCTTCATTGAGGGTGTCCTGGATTCTTCATTGAGGGTGTCCTGGATTCTTCATTGAGGGTGTCCTGGATTCTTCTGTATGGTGTCCTGGATTCTTCATTGAGGGTGTCCTGGATTCTTCATTGAGGGTGTCCTGGATTCTTCATTGAGGGTGTCCTGGATTCTTCATTGAGAGTGTCCTGGATTCTTCATTGAGGGTGTCCTGGATTCTTCATTGAGAGTGTCCTGGATTCTTCATTGAGGGTGTCCTGGATTCTTCATTGAGAGTGTCCTGGATTCTTCATTGAGGGTGTCCTGGATTCTTCAGTTGGGTGTCCTGGATTCTTCAGTTGGGTGTCCTGGATTCTTCATTGAGGGTGTCCTGGATTCTTCATTGAGGGTGTCCTGGATTCTTCATTGAGGGTGGCCTGGATTCTTCATTGAGGCTGGCCTGGATTCTTCATTGAGACTGGCCTGGATTCTTCATTGAGACTGGCCTGGATTCTTCATTGAGGCTGGCCTGGATTCTTCATTGAGACTGGCCTGGATTCTTCATTGAGGGTGTCCTGGATTCTTCATTGAGGGTGTCCTGGATTCTTCATTGAGGGTGTCCTGGATTCTTCATTGAGGGTGTCCTGGATTCTTCATTGAGGGTGTCCTGGATTCTTCATTGAGAGTGTCCTGGATTCTTCATTGAGGGTGTCCTGGATTCTTCAGTTGGGTGTCCTGGATTCTTCATTGAGGGTGTCCTGGATTCTTCATTGAGGGTGTCCTGGATTCTTCATTGAGAGTGTCCTGGATTCTTCATTGAGGGTGTCCTGGATTCTTCATTGAGGGTGTCCTGGATTCTTCATTGAGGGTGTCCTGGATTCTTCATTGAGGGTGTCCTGGATTCTTCATTGAGGGTGTCCTGGATTCTTCATTGAGGGTGTCCTGGATTCTTCATTGAGGGTGTCCTGGATTCTTCATTGAGGGTGTCCTGGATTCTTCATTGAGGGTGTCCTGGATTATTCATTGAGGGTGTCCTGGATTCTTCATTGAGGGTGTCCTGGATTCTTCATTGAGGGTGTCCTGGATTCTTCATTGAGGGTGTCCTGGATTCTTCATTGAGGGTGTCCTGGATTCTTCATTGAGGGTGTCCTGGATTCTTCATTGAGGGTGTCCTGGATTCTTCATTGAGGGTGTCCTGGATTCTTCATTGAGGGTGTCCTGGATTCTTCATTGAGGGTGTCCTGGATTCTTCATTGAGGGTGTCCTGGATTCTTCTGTATGGTGTCCTGGATTCTTCATTGAGGGTGTCCTGGATTCTTCATTGAGGGTGTCCTGGATTCTTCATTGAGGGTGTCCTGGATTCTTCATTGAGAGTGTCCTGGATTCTTCATTGAGGGTGTCCTGGATTCTTCATTGAGAGTGTCCTGGATTCTTCATTGAGGGTGTCCTGGATTCTTCATTGAGAGTGTCCTGGATTCTTCATTGAGGGTGTCCTGGATTCTTCAGTTGGGTGTCCTGGATTCTTCAGTTGGGTGTCCTGGATTCTTCATTGAGGGTGTCCTGGATTCTTCATTGAGGGTGTCCTGGATTCTTCATTGAGGGTGGCCTGGATTCTTCATTGAGGCTGGCCTGGATTCTTCATTGAGACTGGCCTGGATTCTTCATTGAGACTGGCCTGGATTCTTCATTGAGGCTGGCCTGGATTCTTCATTGAGACTGGCCTGGATTCTTCATTGAGGGTGTCCTGGATTCTTCATTGAGGGTGTCCTGGATTCTTCATTGAGGGTGTCCTGGATTCTTCATTGAGGGTGTCCTGGATTCTTCATTGAGGGTGTCCTGGATTCTTCATTGAGAGTGTCCTGGATTCTTCATTGAGGGTGTCCTGGATTCTTCAGTTGGGTGTCCTGGATTCTTCATTGAGGGTGTCCTGGATTCTTCATTGAGGGTGTCCTGGATTCTTCATTGAGAGTGTCCTGGATTCTTCATTGAGGGTGTCCTGGATTCTTCATTGAGGGTGTCCTGGATTCTTCATTGAGGGTGTCCTGGATTCTTCATTGAGGGTGTCCTGGATTCTTCATTGAGGGTGTCCTGGATTCTTCATTGAGGGTGTCCTGGATTCTTCATTGAGGGTGTCCTGGATTCTTCATTGAGGGTGTCCTGGATTCTTCATTGAGGGTGTCCTGGATTCTTCATTGAGGGTGTCCTGGATTCTTCATTGAGGGTGTCCTGGATTCTTCATTGAGGGTGTCCTGGATTCTTCATTGAGGGTGTCCTGGATTCTTCATTGAGGGTGTCCTGGATTCTTCATTGAGGGTGTCCTGGATTCTTCATTGAGGGTGTCCTGGATTCTTCATTGAGGGTGTCCTGGATTCTTCATTGAGGGTGTCCTGGATTCTTCATTGAGGGTGTCCTGGATTCTTCATTGAGGGTGTCCTGGATTCTTCATTGAGGGTGTCCTGGATTCTTCATTGAGGGTGTCCTGGATTCTTCATTGAGGGTGTCCTGGATTCTTCATTGAGGGTGTCCTGGATTCTTCATTGAGGGTGTCCTGGATTCTTCATTGAGGGTGTCCTGGATTCTTCATTGAGGGTGTCCTGGATTCTTCATTGAGGGTGTCCTGGATTCTTCATTGAGGGTGTCCTGGATTCTTCATTGAGGGTGTCCTGGATTCTTCATTGAGGGTGTCCTGGATTCTTCATTGAGGGTGTCCTGGATTCTTCATTGAGGGTGTCCTGGATTCTTCATTGAGGGTGTCCTGGATTCTTCATTGAGGGTGTCCTGGATTCTTCTGATGGTGTCCTGGATTCTTCATTGAGGGTGTCCTGGATTCTTCATTGAGGGTGTCCTGGATTCTTCATTGAGGGTGTCCTGGATTCTTCATTGAGGGTGTCCTGGATTCTTCATTGAGGGTGTCCTGGATTCTTCATTGAGGGTGTCCTGGATTCTTCATTGAGGGTGTCCTGGATTCTTCATTGAGGGTGTCCTGGATTCTTCATTGAAGCGTCTGCTGTAACTCTAACTCCCTTAATAGGAAGTTACAATGCAAAAATTACTATATTTTCACCCGGTCACCCAAACTCACCCAGGTGGAAGAGTCAATGGAGAACATCCTACTAACAGTAGAGGAGCGAAATCGCGCAGTTAACGAACTGGAACGCGGCCATTCGCCCGGCCCAGAAGTGGTGGAAGACGTCGATCAGCTGTTTAGGCCGACAGTGAAGGTCACCCGAGAGTACGCAGTGCCCCGTCACGCCAATCCCGAGTTTCGTCATCGAGATAAGCCTGATCAATTCTTCTCAAGCAGAAATTTGGCCCTACTTCAGGCTGAACGAGAGACTAAAATTCGAAGCCAGGTGCACGAGGAACGCGAGGCGAGATTAGCCGAGAATGAGGCCGCCTATCAGGATATGCTGTTCAAAGAGGATAACTATAATTAGATTTTTTATTACTATTACAATCTGAGTGTCCTAATTAGCATTTTTATTAATCCATTTGTGTTTCATTGTTCTATGGTTTATTGGTCATGAATTCTACTCCCCAGATCCTGAGTTCTACTCCCTAGATCCTGAGTTCTACTCCTCAGATCCTGAGTTCTACTCCCTAGATCCTGAGTTCTACTCCCAGATCCTGAGTTCTACTCCTCAAATCCTGAGTTCTACCCCCAGATCCTGAGTTCTACTCCCTAGATCCTGAGTTCTACTCCCTAGATCCTGAGTTCTACCCCCAGATCCAGAGTTCTACTCCCTAGATCCTGAGTTCTACTCCTCAAATCCTGAGTTCTACTCCTCAGATCCTGAGTTCTACCCCAGATCCTGAGTTCTACTCCCTAGATCCTGAGTTCTACCCCCAGATCCTGAGTTCTACTCCTCAGATCCTGAGTTCTACTCCTCAGATCCTGAGTTCTACCCCCAGATCCTGAGTTCTACTCCTCAGATCCTGAGTTCTACCCCCCAGATCCTGAGTTCTACTCCTCAGATCCTGAGTTCTACTCTCTAGATCCTGAGTTCTACTCCTCATGTTCTAAGTTCTACTCCCCACATCTTAAGCTCTTCGACTTTCTAGAGTACATCAGAAAGTACCATAATTTCGATAGTAGCTAAAATCTTAGCGCTGCTCTTTTGCTAGTTTGAAATGCGGTTTCTATTACAGGGCCATTTTGATGCTGCTCTTTAAGTTAACATCAAGTAGCTTCGAACTTGTTGGCAATGCAATCTTGCTGGTAGTTTTGTTGCTAATAAAGAAATATTGTTAACACCCAAGTTGTAGACACTATCGTGTCAAATATTACTTTGATTTCCTTATATTTAGTTAAGTGTTCAACTAGCTGTTTATTGAGATGCTTTAAGTAGACATTCAGCCTCCCAGATCCTCAATTGCTAGGCCAGCCACCCAGATCATCAGTTGCTGGGTCAGCCTCCCAGATCCTCAGTTGCTGGGCCTACCAGAGTGTCAGTTGCTCGAGTCTCCCAGATTCCAGTTGCAGTCTTCCAGATTCTCAGTTGCTGGGTCAGCCTCGCAGATCCTCAGTTGCTGGGTCAGCCTCCCAGATCCTCAGTTGCTAGGATCCTCAGTTGCCAGTCCCAGATCCTCAAGTCTCCCAGATCCTCAGTTGCTGGGCCAGCCTTCAGATCCTCAGTTGCTAGGCCAGTCTCCTAGATCCTCAATTGCTAGGCCAGCCTCCCAGATCCTCAGTTGCTAGTCACAGTTTAATGTACTTTTCCATTTTCAGTTAGCTGGGTAAAATGAAAAAAATCCAATTTGAAGAAAATCTCTTTTTTTCTACTTACTAAGTAGGCGAATAAGGACATGAATTGATTTATTTAATATCCGCATGCGCAGCAATTAGAATGGCTCCAGCCTATGAGATCTGCGTCGGCCTAAAGAAGGGCCACCGTGTAACGACCAACGCGCCTCGCGAGAAGCCCGCAAACAGGCGCGGAAAATCCACAAAGAATAACAAATTCGTTCGCTCGGTTATTCGCGAAATTGTTGGCTACGCGCCCTACGAGCGTCGAATTGTTGAATTGTTGAAGATCTCCAAGGATAAGCGCGCGTTGAAGTTTGCTAAGCGCCGTCTCGGCTCGCATCTGCGCGCCAAGAGGAAGCGCGAAGAGATGGTCCGCGTGGTGCAGGCCCAGCACCGCAAGAAGGAGACCAAGGAGTGACAATATATTGTGTAGTTAAGCTATGGCAGACTAGCTGATCGAGTGCGAAATTCTGTTGGAAGTAAATAATAATTGAAGCTGTGTTAGTTGACAATTTTTTTGCAATGAAAAAAATCAACTGACCCATTGTCTTGTTGATTGGTTGGAGAAATGTTGATTAACATTTTTGCTTGGTTTTTTTCTTTTTACTTCTCTTTTCTGTTTCTTTCTGTAATATCTTAGTAGATTTTAGGCGTTAGGTAACTTCAAGCTCGGTAAGGGTTATTCAACGAGTTCAGGTTTTCCGGGCACAGATAATGTCAGATGTTTTCCCCGTCAAGGTTTTCTTGTTGAGTTTCCCCATCGATTTTTCCCTCCCAAGGTCACCTGTCCAGTTTTCCACCCCAAGTCACCCATGGAGTTTTCCACCTCGAGGTCACCCGTCGAGTCCTTCCCAAGGTCACCCATGGAGTTTTCCACCTCTAGGTCACCCGTCGAGTATTCCTTCAAGGTCACCCATGGAGTTTTCCACCTCGAGGTCACCCGTCGAGTCCTTCCCAAGGTCACCCATGGAGTTTTCCACCTCGAGGTCACCCGTCGAGTCCTTCCCAAGGTCACCCATGGAGCTTTCCACCTCGAGGTCACCCGTCGAGTCCTTCCCAAGGTCACCCATGGAGTTTTCCACCTCGAGGTCACCCGTCGAGTCCTTCCCAAGGTCACCCATGGAGCTTTCCACCTCGAGGTCACCCGTCGAGTATTCCTTCAAGGTCACCCATGGAGTTTTCCACCTCGAGGTCACCCGTCGAGTATTCCTTCCCAAGGTCAACACGTCGAGTTTTCCCCACCGAGATATCAGCCTCCTCTGTGACAATTCCACTAACAATCAGTATCAAGTGTCTGCAGAATTGAAGTTCTTCGGCCAGAATACTTGGTTTGAATTTCTCTATTTGATTGTCTTTTAACCATAGAGAAGTGCCCGATTGGGCTTTTTTATGGCCGAGTACAGTTCTGTGGCAGCAAATAAGGATTCTTCACTTATCAAACCATCCAATTGAGTGACAATGTCTAGTACGTAAGAGAATTAGCTCGTAATCTCACACAGTACAGTTCATACTGTACTTTAATTTTTGCTGCTTCCTTTCTAGATGTATTTTTAGCTCTCTTAGACTTGATTGATTAAAGTGAACACTGAAAAGCTGAATCTGGAGTATAGAATTCTGAGGTTTATTAGAGGTACGTTGTCACAACCGACGAGAGGCATTGCTGCCCATTCCGCCGACTCCCCTGAGCAGGCACACAAGCGCGCGGATACGTACGCAGTAATATGGGGTCGCTTTCATAAGACCGAAATTTCAAAACGCCAAAAACTCAAAATGCAGGGCCCCTCACAAGACCAAAACTTCATAAGACCGAAGTTTCACAACGACGAAAACTCAAAATGCAGGGCCCTTCACAAGACCGAAAACTCAAAATGCAAAATGAACAATCAATTTCACTACTCACTGTTCACAAAAAGTTGAATGCTTCGTTCCTGCTTGCTTCTGACGTAACAAATTTTATAATGACCAAGAACATTTACATGCCAGCTCCATTATGAAGTTTCGGTCTTGTGAAGGGCCCTGCTTTTTGGTTTTTGGCGTTGTGAAATTTCGGTCTTATGAACCCCCCCCGTCATACGCGCAGGCACACACTCACACAGGAGTACATGTACATTTCACTGTGCCTTGGGGATTGTCCCCCGACCTCAAGGCCGTTAATTGCACGAGCAGAGCGAAGCCAAGATTCAAATTTAGCTCAAAATTATTGTGACTGCACTTGGAATCGAGCCTGGGCCGCTGGCACATAAGATTGTCGCGCTAGACCAGTAGGCTACTATAAAACCATAAAACCAATATTTCAGGTGCCAGTCTATCATAATACATATCAAACACAATGGCAAATCCAGCTAACAGTGCATCCAGCAGGATGCCCATTGCCAGTCGGGATCATCAGTTTGCCATACCAATTCGAATTGTGTACGTCAACTCGTTGAATAATTTTCATTTCATTTTGGAGGAAGACTACGCCAAATTGAACGAATTAATGTCGGCTATGTACCAATTCTACTCGTCACCCAACAGTGCCAGTGTAGTTTGTACATCCAAACTCAAACTCGGCAGTCTGTACTCTCTATACGCCTATAATGAATGGTATCGAGCCCGGCTGTTGTCCGTTGACCAGCAGCAGCCAATACCCGACCAACAGGTGGTGGGCAGTATGCAGTTTGAACTGATCGATTTCGGAGAACTTATCGCTGTGCCGTGTATGGAGCTGCATCGAGTGGCCAGGCTGCTTGTGAGATTTGCCGAGATGAAACCGGCCGCTCTTCTGGGCAGGTTGGCCAGCGTCTATCCTAAGCCTGGTGGGTTGGTTTGTTCCTGATTCATCTGCTTATATCTTTATGTAAATCAGGCAGTTATTGGGTATGGCTGTCATTAAGCACTGTCACTCTATGTATACCCTTCACTAGCACTCTCAGCCCATTGACACTCTAAACCCTCCACTGGCACTCTAAACCCTCCATTGGCACTCTACACTCTCCATTGGCACTCTACACCCTCCATTGGCACTCTACACTCTCCATTGGCACTCTACACCCTCCATTGGCACTCTACACCCTCCATTGACACTCTACACCCTCCATTGGCACTCCGCACCCTCCCAACACTCTAAACCCTCCATTGGGACTCTACACTCTCCATTGACACTCTACACCCTCCATTGACACTCTACACCCTCCATTGACACTCTACACTCTCCATTGACACTCTACACCCTCCATTGGCACTCTACACTCTCCATTGGCACTCTACACCCTCCATTGGCACTCTACACCCTCCACTGACACTCTACACCCTCCATTGGCACTCTACACCCTCCATTGGCACTCTACACCCTCCATTGGCACTCTACACTCTCCATTGACACTCTACACCCTCCATTGGCACTCTACACTCTCCATTGACACTCTACACCCTCCATTGGCACTCTACACCCTCCATTGACGCTCTACACCCTCCATTGGCACTCTACACTCTCCATTGCACTCTACACTCTACACTCTCCATTGCACTCTACACCCTCCATTGGCACTCTACACCCTCCATTGGCACTCTACACCCTCCATTGCACTCTACACTCTCCATTGACACTCTACACCCTCCATTGGCACTCTACACCCTCCATTGGCACTCTACACCCTCCATTGCACTCTACATCCTCCATTGGCACTCTACACTCTCCATTGACACTCTACACCCTCCATTGGCACTCTACACTCTCCATTGCACTCTACACCCTCCATTGGCACTCTACACTCTCCATTGGCACTCTACACTCTCCATTGACACTCTACACCCTCCATTGGCACTCTACACCCTCCATTGACGCTCTACACCCTCCATTGGCACTCTACACTCTCCATTGCACTCTACACACTACACTCTCCATTGACACTCTACACTCTCCATTGGCACTCTACACCCTCCATTGACGCTCTACACCCTCCATTGACGCTCTACACCCTCCATTGACGCTCTACACCCTCCACTAGAACTTTGTTATTCATTGGTACAATGAAATGGAAGACTTTTAAAAACATTTTTTCTAGCACTATAGTTACGATTTTAACTTTTAATATGTATGTAAAGCTCTTATGCGTGTTTCATTTGATGTTTACTTATTTATTTACAAGTTTAGAATTAGAAATTTTATTAAAAGTTTCATTAGTGGTAAAAGCATCTTACATGCCCGCTGTACACCCTGTGGGAGCGCTTGAGTGTGCTCAGGGAGTCTGCGTAATAAGCAGAATTGCCGTCAGCTATGAGTGTCGCTTTTATTCCTCCACCAACAGAAGAGACATTCAACGCCGCTCAGGCCCTTCACAATCTGGTGAACAAACGCGTTATGTACGCCTTCTGTCGGCGAGCAGTCAATCCTGCAAGCCCGACTGAACAGGTGGCCAATGAGAACGGTGTTTCTTTGGCAGCTAAACAATCGCAAACTATTATTTACCATTTGGATCTGTTCTTTGTACCAACTGGTTGGTTCCAAACCGAGTGCCACTACAACGGAGTTGATGGTAAACTATTGAAGGCCGGTCTAGTGCATAATCGTCAGGATCATTTGGAGGTCATGCACATTGGCGCGGTTCCGTGCGAGTACTGCGGCAATGGCAAGGAAAACTGATCGTCAATAATAACTTTGATATCAATTCTAGAAATTTTAGCTTAGACAGCATCATTTTCTTGGCATATTCTTGCATTTTTACTGTCAGTAGTCTAGTTAGTAGTAGTTTCGTTTTGTTATTTTACTCAGAGAGTGCTTCTCTCTGGTATTTTGCACCGTTTAATCTCTTTCCAAAAGTTTTCATCAACGTATTCTTTCATTTCTACTTGCAGTAGTTTTTTTAGGTTTTGTAGTTTATCGCACAATTCTGGCGGCCGCGTTTAAAGTTGTGTGCGTTCTTGTATTTGCATTTGTTTAATTAAAAGAGTTTGGTTCTTTGTTTTTATTATATTTTCTCAATTGTTTGATCTAGTGCTGACTAAATAATGACTAAGTAATAAAACAGCATTTGTATTCAATCTTTCGTGTGTTTTAGAACTTTGTGAGCTGCATCAACTTAAAGTAGTAACTGCTAGAGAAGTTTTTCAGCTTTGCTGTTCATTCGATTAAATTTGATTTCAAGATCCGAGGCTCTTTAATTGTCTAGGCCAGCCTCCCAGATCCTCAGTTGCTGTTGCTGGGCCAGCCTCCACAGTGTCAGTTGCTGGGTCAGCCTCCCAGATCCACAGTTGCTGGGCCAGCCTCCCAGATCCTCAGTTGCTGGGCCAGCCTCCCAGATCCTCATTTGCTGGGCCAGCTTCCCAGATCCTCATTTGCTGGGCCAGCTTCCCAGATCCCCAGTTGCTGGGCCAGCCTCCCAGATCCCCAGTTGCTGGGCCAGCCTCCCAGATCCTCATTTGCTGGGCCAGCTTCCCAGATCCTCATTTGCTGGGCCAGCTTCCCAGATCCCCAGTTGCTGGGCCAGCTTCCCAGATCCCCAGTTGCTGGGCCAGCCTCCCAGATCCTCATTTGCTGGGCCAGCTTCCCAGATCCTCATTTGCTGGGCCAGCTTCCCAGATCCCCAGTTGCTGGGCCAGCTTCCCAGATCCCCAGTTGCTGGGCCAGCCTCCCAGATCCTCAGTTGCTAGGCCAGCCTCCCAGATCCTCAGTTGCTGGGCCAGCCTCCCAGATCCTCAGTTGCTGGGCCAGCCTCCCAGATCCTCAGTTGCTGGGCCAGCCTCCCAGATCCTCAGTTGCTGGGCCAGCCTCCTAGAAATCCTCATTTCTTGATAAGAAATTTCTGACAGTTGCTACAGCCTGTTCATTGTCGTGTCATCTGTTGAAGGTGCCGACAGCGTCGGGGTGACGACTGAATGTTTGAGAGACTAGCTGAGGATGTCTCGCAGTTGTGATTTGCCTAATGTCGAGGCTTGATCAGTGAAACTAGAAATTTGCAACAGCGTGTCAATAGTCACCTGGTGCCATCTGTTGAAGGTCCAGAAGCTCCGCTTGGGTGAAACCCAGGGACCAACGAAGATGCAGACACATGTGGTAGACGTGCTGATGAATTTTGGTCTTGGAGACTTTGGCAAGGCCGCACTGAAACGCAGTGCTGATTGGCGCACATGTGTACTGAATACACTAGCGCTTATATGGGAAAAATCCGACTTGGCAGAATCGTCGAATATCTCTTGTTTGAGAAGGTGTGCAAATAAAGTTAGTGAGTTCTTGGCGAGTTCATTCACCAACTCGATGTCCAGATCACTTTTGATCCTATTAAACATCCCTTAGCGCCCTTACCAGTAGCGTAGCTAGGATTTTGAAAAGGGGGGATAACTGTAAGGGACAAAATTGTAGACTAATAAAATAGTTTTTTTGGCAATTTTTCTGCTAAAAATGCATTTAAAAAGTATCAAAACCATGCTTATTAGGCTAAAATCATAATAAAGCCGGCAGACGTCTGTCCTGACTATGGCATTTTAGGAACTAGGGATTCGTGGAAATATCGTTTAAAACATTTTAATAGTAATTTACGAGTGAAATAGGCCTATTTTGGTAGTTTTGGTAGGTCTAAGCCGCTTTATCTTGCATTTTTTCAAATCTTTTTGTTTTCTATAAATCATCCAAATGGGGGGATATATCCCCGTATCCCCCTAGCTACGCTACTGGGCCTTACTATCATAGTAGGAATTTAAATGTCAAAAGTTACTTGATGTTAGCTTTATACAGCTGCTCAGCACATTTGGCTGATGGCCGGGATTTCGATTGAAAAATCAAGACATCTCAAATTAGCCAGGTCGTCGCACAAGGATCATTCGTCAGTGAAGCAGTGAATGCTCTGAATTCTCCGATTTACGTTACCACGCGGCAGATTGGTGTACTCGTACTTGAATTCCTTACTGTGTGATAATGAGCGGAGGGCGCTGGAAGTCCACCTCACTAAGGTTGAGATTAGTGTGGTTAAAGATAGCAACCGTTATAATCTATGTGGGGAATAAATGTCTTCTCAGGCATGAGAGTTACTAATAAATTTATCACAGATAAGGCGCATATGGCATCCTTCACGCAGAGGCATGTTTAGAATTACCCCCCCCCCTCCCTTCTCCTGAAGAGTCCTCTTTGTCTCTGTATGACCAATGCGGTCCGCAGTCCCAGCAGTGTCCCTGTTCAGTCCGGCTGCCATTTTCCTAGACTGAAATCCGATCCTTCAAAACAGCTGGTTTGGCTCAGGACATGCAGTTGCAATCGTCACATCTTTGCTACTATGGGGCTGATCATCCTCATCAGCTACTAAGCTATTCATTCTGGATGCGTATTTCCGGAGTAGCGAAAACATTCCACGGCTTAAAAATCAGAAAAAAAGAATTATTTTTGATTGCCGATTAACTTAATTAGCGAAACTCTTAGGCGATTCGCTTGGACGAGACGAGTGGCATCGGTTCTTTAAACGAGAGATAAGGCGGTAGAATTCAGTATTGCACAGTTAGCAGCTATGCAATAGCTACGTCTCAGTACTTCTTGACGAACTTGGCCCAGCTCGGGTCGGTCTCGATGGCGTCGCCGACGCTCGAGTCAGCGAAGTCCAGCATGCGGCAGGCGCCGCTGGCCCGGTTGAACAGGACGGCCCGGCACTCCCAGCGCTGCACGCAGAGCCACAGGCAGTGAAGCTCCGAGCTCACCGAGGCGTCAGTGTAGCAGTAGACAGGACTGATGTTGCCCAGCCTCAGGAACTCCGCTCGTCGAAGGTATTCGCTGTTCGGCGTCGCGATTGGCTGGCAGACGAATGTTTTGTCCCAATTCGCGGGTCTGTCTCTCAAGCCGGTAATGCTGACCACTACAAAGTCATCGTCTTCCGAAAGGCGGTTCGGCAAGCCAGACTTCCAGTCGCTGTCATCCAAAGTCGGAAACAGCGAGCCGTTGGCAAATCTCCAGCCGCTGCGAGACGTGCCCGCCTCAACCAGGAGGTCCGTCACTCCGATGAAATAAGTATCATTCCAGTGATTGACGGCTCGGATGGCAGTCAGGTCCATCAGCAGCTCTCCGCCGATGCCCAGGCACAGTCTGGCTGCGTCGCACCAGCTGGAAATGCTGGTGTTGTTGCCGATGAAGACGCAGCTGCCCAGCCTGTCGATGAACGGAGCGACGCAGGCGGCAGAGGCGATGGCTGCCAGCCCCGCAAACAGCGTCAGCTTGAGCAGCTGCTTCGGTGGCATCAGCGATTCTCAAATCGGTCAGTTTGGAGGCAGCTTGATTTGTGAGCAATTTGAAATTTTCTTGGTTGCAAACTAGTGGTATTTCTGCAAATTTGAGGTTAAATCTACAGTCAGTCTGTACGCTCGCATTTATAGAGAGCTGCAGCCAATGACTCGTAGCCAACCAATCGTCCAGTGCAGCAGCGCTGACTTCTTGGACTGGCTTTGAAAGGCGCCCAATAGGTTTCACAGCATTTTTGCCTCGACACGTAGCTGCTAAACAAGTAAAGAAGTTAATTTTTTAATTAACTGACTAAAGAGGTTTGTAGGAGACTATTAAAATAAAATTAATTTAAAAATATCGCAGAGTGGGGCCGTATAGTCTATCGCTGCATCTGATGAGCCAGCGGCCCAGGCTCGATTCCAACTGCAGTCGCATTAATTGGGGCTGAATTGGAATCTCGGCTTTGCAACTCGATCGCTCGAACGTACTGGTCTGGGTGGTGGTTTTCCATGTTGCTGATAAAAATAAAACGATAAAGTGAGTACTCTTCGCACTTTTGCAGTTCCGGCGAACCCAACCTGTTGAGTAGTTGAGTCTAGACTCATTCAAAGAGCCCTTGATGAGACATTCCATGCTATTAATGCAGTTCGGGAATCATTACTAATGCACATACTTAGCGAAATTGTATATTGCCGCAAAGTGACCCACCCAATAAGCGCGTTTAAATAACATGTATAAAACTGTGAATTGTAAGTAAAAAATAACCCAGCAACAGTTAACCTTCCCCGAAATCATGTGCAGGGACCACTAGCAAGTAAAAGGGTTGCCATCGTCAGCACCCCA